>CAJHZI010000206.1:20000-115000 GCA_905160935.1 Enchytraeus crypticus | reverse complement strand
TAATTAATAGTATTGTTAATTAGTAGTGATTAATGCTGCACTTTCAGGTTTATCTATTGAACGACAGTTTGAGACTCGTTGTGGTCTTTGAGGCTCATCTTTATCGTGATGGGGGATTTCTCTCAACGTTTCCAGAGTTTTTGACGAATGCTACAGGTGCGCAACTTTTATTCTCAGCCGAAATTCTTCAGACGGGCCGGGGGTTCGATTCTCAACCTAACTCGAGCAGGTTCAGTTCTCAAATGTTGTTATTTGTCATTCAGAAATTGATTGATATTTCGATGAAGGTCATTCATTTTATTGTATTTCATTTTATTTATCGTTCAGTAATTGATGGATATTTGATAAGGATAATTCATTTTATCTGTCTTCCTTCTTGTCAATATCCAGAAAATTCCGTGATACCAGCTACAGCAGTCCATTTATATCAATGCCACAACTTAACAGGGTTTGGCGTAATGAGGGTCATGAAAAATTGAGCAATTTAATAGAAATGCAAAAATTGGTAACATTGTATAATTGCAATTAGCAAATTTGGAACAATAAAGTAACCCCAAAATGTTATAGATTTATTTTTTATATAATTGGACTATTTGAAGGTTCTTCTAATGATCTCATACTCGATTTCCCGAGGCTATCATAAGTGTCTAAAGCCATAAATATACTAAGCAATTCACAGGATTTGTATCTGACCTCGTACATTAAACTGAACTATTCTTGAAGACTCCGACCTTTTACGATGTACAGACAAACTACTGCATATAATATTTAATTTTTAAAAAATGCGATTTAACTATATATACTTGCAGTTCAAGAAATTAAATATTTATCTGAATAGTTGGGGGGGGGGGGGGATTTAGCGCACTCAGTTAAGCTGCGCGTCAGTTGAACGAAGTAAAGCCACGATGCACGCGGTTAGTAAATTGTGAGCGACCACTTTGGAAGACCGCGTGTAGACAGCTTTGAAAGTAAACAATCCCCAGGGTGTTGGAGGTTATTCTTAAATCCGTGCCGGCTGCAATTGATGCGCCAACAAAAGGCAACGATTACTAATAACCATGCAGAGGAATGAAGGAAATAACGAAAAATACAAAAACAGAAAACTTGCGAAAGGAAACATTGTAAACACATGCGGTATGTCATGTGTGTAACTATACGGAATAAAAAAAAAGTTGATAACTTGATATCAACATCACTTAATTAAATTTAAATTATCTCTCCTTCTAAATATATTCCAAATATAACGCGATCGTGCAAAACGTAGAACTAAAATAATCGCATACAATATCAATTAATCGCATACAATATCAAACCAACGAAACTGCAATACGTTGCTCTAATCAGTTAATGTGTTAATACTCAAATTCCACAATAGTGGAATTTTTCAATTAAGATTTTCAAAAATAGTGGAATTTTTCAAGTTCCACTAACTGATTACCGTCTCAGTATCTGTGTTAGAATACTTTAATTTCCACTTTGGAAACTCTTTTCTCTGATCAACTATAGATCAGAGAAATCTGGTTGAAAATCTGAAAAAGCTCACATTGGCTCGCAACTATGATTATCCACAACTGTTCTGTCAGTCTACTCTAATTCTTTCTTTCCGTCTGCCTTCCAAATACCACATGGAATTCTATATGCTCGTTCCATTCCAGACCTTTACCTTTCTCCTTATCAAACAACATCCCTAGCTCCGCCCACTCTAGTGACGTCAAGCTAAGCATAAGCTTAAATGACCTCTAAACTCCTTTATATTAAAATACTATAATACGCTGGAATAATGTTACACTAAAGGTTAATATATAAAATAGTATACATAACACTGCTATTCAAAATATCAGAGCATAATTTCTGGCAGAGGCAAACATTTTGTCCTTTCAATCTTACTATTTTCTTATTGTTATACAGAAGAATATTTATCCATGTCTTTATTTGACATTTATTTTTTATATTTTTGTTTTATTTCAGAAGTGAGATGTTGTTTTACGCAGTGGAAAGCCGAAGTGGATCTGTACTGGAGGCTAGCGAAGCTGTAAAGTATGTATTGTTTTAAAAACTATTAAATCTAGTTTATTAGCTTAATTAGTTAACATAATTAATTAATTATAGTTTATTTATGAACAGGTACTTGCATCTATTGCTTATTTATCCTGTATTTCATTAGCTAAACTTGTTATTGTACATACAAAGAAGTGAAAGCGGAGTTTAAAGTCTTTTTCTATGACTGAGTCTACACATTGTAATTAAATTACCCGACTTTCTATCAATCAATCAAGAAATCAACAAGAATTTAAAGTCTGGTTCCTCGCCCTAAGGCACAGTCACGGACATCACTTTCAGACTGTATAAAAACAGACGCCAAAACACCAGACGATGACGACTGAGTATACAAAGACTACAAGAAAAAGCTATCTCAAACCAGTGCAAGTCCAAGATCCAAGCCAAGTCGGTCAATATTGAGGCATGCGGCGGAAAGAGATGAGATTCTAGCTTGCCCAGGAAAGTACAAATACAGTTACAAGATGAAAGATACTGTGAGGAGGGTTCAAATCTCATCTCGGCACAGTTACTCGTCTGAGCTAAGAAATCGACGATGAACTAGTCTTTAGCTTTTATCACAATAGTACTGCAGAGACAGTCCGGCAGAGCTCCGAACCAGCGATCTTTTGCATGTCAGACAGACGTTCAACGTGATAAACTGCGTCAACACCTGTTATTAGATAGGCACTTCATTTTGTAGCTGTGTTCTCGTGGGTTGCATAGCAGTAGCTCTAAACTTTATATGAGAGGCGTAATTACGTTTACTCCACCTGCAAGCACTTTCAGTAATATTATTTCATTAATATTATTTATTTTACGTAATACTTATATATTTTATTACATTTATTTATATCATTTATTTATATTTGTAATATTATATTTATTTATTTTATTACTATTATTATTTTCATTAATATTAATATTATTTCATTAATACTTCGTAATTGTTGCTTATTAGTATTCAATGTATATCGTACATGTATTTGTTTCAGTTTCGAAAAGTACTATTTATAATTATCAGAATAATTTCCATTTGAATCCCAGTTTAGCTAGGATCGGGATACGAATAGATCTTTAAACTTTTCCATTCCAGAAATTACTAACCAAGTATGGATAGTCGAAATTAACTTCCCTAAATTAATTCAGCATAATGTTGAAAGATAATTAGTGCTAGACAGCGAGCTACATAGACTGCTTTTTTCGTTAAAGGCGGCTAACGTATATACTCTAAGGACGAGTTCAATGAAACAGGTTGATACAGTGACATAAATTTAAGGATATGACTTGCCGTATCGTTTTTGTCTGCCTACATTAGTGCGTGGTGGTTGTCTACTTTGCTTTCTGTTGTTTGTTTATCCCTTATAGAAAATTGTCTTGTTTTGCTCTCTCTCTCTCTCTCTCTTAGTGCACTGCCTACTGGCAGGTCCATGGTATATAACGCCTCTACTCTTCTCTGTCTTCCGCTTTCCTCTTCATTTCCACATACAGTATGCTAATAAAGTAAATAGTGTAAATGGTGAAATTATGTAAAGGTAAATTGTGGTTTTGCTCTATAAAGTTTTTATATGTATTTTTAATCTTTGTGTAATTTTTTTAAATTTCAGAATTATTGACAAGTTGAACCTAAAGAGTGACCCGGTATATAAGCGATTTAACATCACATCGCTGCAGGTATGAATGACCTGTTTAATTATATTCATGTACACCCATATTTAATGGTATTGTTACAAATATATTAGTTGTATTCCCTATTAATATCATTACAGCGCAAACAAATCAAAAGATTATATTAAATGTGATTAATTAGTAATGAAAATATATATATAGATATCTTCACTACAAATGTTAAAACTCCTGGATCCTGATTAAGGCAATATTCATTCAAAATATTTGCAAATTTCCATTCTGCTTGTGCCTTAACTCTGAATTGTATATTTATGTCCATCTTTATTTTAAACATCTAATGTTAAGTATTCGTACTTGTACATAAAATTTATACGATTATTGATGTTGGGTCAATCTCCCATCTCTCTGAAGTTTATAAGTTTGCAACGTCTTCGCTTCTACTAAGTGAAGCGAGACATTCTAGGTTCAAATCTCCAATTATCCAGGCAAGAGAAAATAGGATGCCTATTACCTATAGATAGGCAGATACATAATACTTATGTTAAACAGATAAGCAGTTAGGAACAACAGTTGGGGGAATTTTAAAAATTACTTATTGATTTTTAGCGCAGCTAACTCCTTGTTGAGAAATACTGGTTTCTAAGCTTTCAGATTTCTTTTAATTTCATTCAAATCCTAAACTAAAATGATTAGCAGGGTTAAAGCTTAAGCAAACTTATTTTATATAATTCCTACCCTAGCTAAACTGGGATCCAAGGGAAGATGACTAAGATGATTTTATACTATTTCGAGAACTTAATAAAAGAGACAAATAAGAGACAGAAACAAAGAGAGAGGAAGAGAGAGAGACACACACACAGAGGAAGAGAGACAGAGAGAGAGACAGAGAGAGACTGAGAAAGAGAGACACGGAGAGAGAGAGAGAGGACGAGAGAGAGAGAGAGAGAGAGAGAGAGAGAGAAGGACTTACATTCACCACTGCATAGATTCAATGTTGTTGCTATCAGACAGCGGATGACTACAGAAGAAGAGACGGAGTAAGCGTGGCCTCGGTCAGCTGTTCCTCACACAGAGATCTTTTAATAGCTCTGATTGTTGTCTCTGCCGTTTTCTTGTTCTCTATTCTTACCGCCTGTCTCGTCTGCTGCATAGTGTCTCACAAGTAAGTCTACTCCCTGATAATATTTTATGCAATAGCGTGCAATAATTATTAAAATTATATAATAATAATAATAAAGCTAAAGTTAACGTCAGTTTCTTCACTCGAAAGCGATATTAGTGACGAGTGAGCCCAGGATTTGATTCCGCACCTACTGATCCGCGGTCGAATATCTTACCGACTTCGCCACAGGCTCCAGCCAGTGGCGAAGTCGGTAATAATAATGAATGATAATGATGATTAATATTAAAAGCCTCAACTAGGGGAGAGGCTCGTGGTGTGATGTAGGACTGAGAGGATTTGAGACAGTCTATTCGTATCCCGACCCTGGTTAAACTGGAATTCAAGGGAAGATGAAGATGATGATGATTATTATTATTACAACGATAATCAATACAGTAATTGAGTTTAGTACCAATTTTACGGCATCTCAATAGATACCTACTGGCGGGTTTATCGAGGGGATAGTCACTTTTGAATTCTATGAACATTGATTTTCATTTTATTGACCCGCTAAAGTCCGCTTATTAACCGACTGACTTATCGACTTAAATTCTACGGAATAAGCTTTTATTATCATCATCATCTTCAACATCATCATCATCGTCATCGTCATCATCATCATCATCGTCATCATCATCATCATCGTCATCGTCATCATCATCATCATCATCATCATCGTCATCGTCATCATCATCATCATCGTCATCATCATCGTCATCAGCATATCATCATCAGTCAATCCCCAATTTGAGACTTAGGGATTAGCCTCTATAGCCTTTGATAAATACTTCGGCGTCATTGTTCTTAATAGAAATTGAAGTTATTTGGAAGACAAATTGAGATATATATCTAGACCCCATATATACATGTACATGTATATATATATATATGTATATATATATATATATATATATATATACATATATATATATATATATATATATATATATATATATATATATATATATATATACTATGCGTGTATATATTGGCTATATATACATATAAATAAATGCTAGGCATTCATTTCGCTGGCCTAACATATAAACAGTTCAGTTTGGGGCATGTATTCGAATCGTTAATTATCGTTAATTATAGTCTGCTTTCCTTAATTTAAGGAGCGCATTCGTAGAACTTGGTCGTCGTAATAAATAAAAAATAAACTGACGTTAAACTGGGCTCTTGAGCAGGAAAAGTTGATCATTGACAAATTTTGTATTATTACCGTATATTTACTTTTATTATGTCCGTGTTGTTGAAAAATATACCAACGTAACCTTTACATGTCATAAAAAGCAACAAAGCACTAAGATTCAAACTAACGTCAAAAGGGCATGATTGGTGAGCGCGTAGGCTCTAGAAATTGCTACAGAGTTTTTAAAACCCGATCCCAGTTAATTTAGAATTAAAGGAAAGATGATAATGATGATTTATTGTACATTATTGTATTTCATTTGTTTTCCCCGTGCTGCGTCCGAGTTGTTTGAAGAATTGACCAAACGGTGACTGCGCGTGTCGTAGAAGGCGACTAAAGCACTAAGATCCATACTAACGTCAGAAAGGGCATTCGGTTGGTGAGCGCCTAGGCTCCAGAAATTGCTACAAAAATTTAAACAAATGGAAATGTCTCAAATAGGGGATTGGCTGGTGATGTGGTGTAGGAGAGGATTTGGGACAGTCTATTCGTATCCCGACCCTGGTTAAACTGGGATTCAAGCGAAGATGATGATGATTGTGAAGATGATGATGATTGTATTTCATTTTGTTCAGATACAAGAGGAAGCTAAGATCAGCCAATGCTGTAGCTGCAGGTTTGATTTAATGATGATTGATTGAATATTTAGAACAATTTTTAAAATCTTGCATGAATTTAATATTCAGATATTCTAACTGTCAACATTGGGTTCTCTCTATCGATTTGTCTTATTTCAAATACAGGCAGATTAACTTTAATTTGAAAAGTATTCTATTTTATTTCAAATTTTCTCATATCGCACTCGGCACATCCCGGGTCAATGTATTCATTTATTTTTCTTGCTATCGATTGTATGGTTACAATTGATCTGTGATGCTGTGGGGACGTCCCTGATATCATACTTGGATGAGGAAACGGACGTTAAACCTTTAATATTATTATAAAGAACTCCGCCAGGGTGTCAAGCCCTCGTGGTGTTTCTCAATTTAGTAATTATTTAAATAATACTATTAACATCAGTACAGTAGTTCACGAGTAATGCACGAATAAGGTTGTGGTGCTTATGGTTACCTAACTTTTTTGTGGTTATACAATATTACAATATCTTAGTCTTTTTTCATCCTGCCTGACCGTCTCTTATATCACCAGATCGGCACCGTTTAGGATCTTTTTCTTTCTCTTCAGCACATGTTTTTTCAGATTGTTTGGGGTGAATCGATTTGTAGTGACATGTGATTGGGAACGTCCCTGACATCATCCTTGTATGAGGAAACGGACTTTAAACCTTATTATTATTATTATTATTATTATTATTATCATCACTATTATTATATTACACAATTATCATGTGATAGTTTGCAATAAAAATGTAAACGGATGGAATGGTATGGCATATTGAGATTGGTGTGGGTATGTGGGACAGAAAATTATGATGACAGTTTTATCCCGACCCTAATTAAGCTAGGACTCAAGAGAAGGTGATGATGAATGTTGCTGCATTTAAGTAATTAATTAGCCTAAATATAAATAACAATAATAATAGTTCAGACCTGTAGTTCAGAGATAATAGAATAATGCATGAAAGATTTTGTGATGCTTTGTTTCAAGCTTGTCTTGCCAAGCAGAACCTTGAGAATGAGATGAATTCTTCCATTAGGGGTATTGTAATTGTTGTGTGTTTTCATGTTGTGTAATCTTTTGCGTATCTTTTGCGTCCATTAGAATGGCATTCTCTGTGAGTTTAGTGTGTAGATTTCATTTTCACAAATTTGTCACACTGTTAAGTTTGTAGTTATATTTACTGTAGAATTCTTTTCTAATTTTGTTAAGCATTATATTATTTTCAGTTTTAGATTTTGAAAATTGTTTTTCTTTAGGCTAATGGTACGCAATTAGTGTATATAAATGTCGGTTCTATATGTATTGTGTCAATTATTATTAAATATTATTTATTACTTAGTAAAAATAAACTAAATGAAATAAATATAAATAAACGGAAAATAGACTAAACTGCCTAACGGTTTAAACATGTGGTACTAAAAGTGATAGATATCAGCATAGTTGATCATTTCACTATAATGCGTGTTTTTTCTTAAACCTTGAGCTAAAGAGATAACCGAACGTGTTCCAAACGATGTT
Source organism: Enchytraeus crypticus (assembly GCA_905160935.1). NCBI lineage: Eukaryota > Metazoa > Annelida > Clitellata > Enchytraeida > Enchytraeidae > Enchytraeus > Enchytraeus crypticus. The sequence continues at coordinate 106,838 of CAJHZI010000206.1, read as the reverse complement.
ATTATTATTTTAAATTATCCCAGTAACTTCAGACAGAGAGACAGACAGACAGAACTGGCTCACTATATTTTGTATATTTACCCCCACAAACCTACAGCAATCAACCTTCTTGAAATACAAATATTGTACTTGAATTTATAATTTTAGAAGTCCCTTTGTTAACCTTTCTCCGCTAACCAGGGGATATTTTTATGATAATTTCTCTAACATATGTAATAATTTCTCTAACATATGTAATAATTTCTCTAACATATGTAATAGTATCCCTTAGATATTTATCACGTTAATAGAAAAGAGAATTGCCTTTAATGTAATGCATCCATTAATGTAATGCATCCAGTAAGACGTTTGGATAAAAATTGTCAAAGATATTTGCTTTCAAAGTAGTTGCATTTATTCTGGACCACCCTGTATTTGAATTGAATTTTTATTTTTAAAAGTCCCTATGTTAATCTCTAGTCCCTTGATAGCCCTGACATATCCATCGAGTGAGGTTTAGGACGTTAAATATTTATTTTGCTGTTAAGATACAATGAATTTTTCCGATAGTCCATGTCTCAATTAAGCAATTTATAATTAACTAATCTAATTTGATTTAAGTTATTTGATCTAATGGTTGCTCATAATTCTGCGAGCTGACTTCTCTTTAAATTACAGTTAAAATATTAAAAAAATTTATTTCTCTAATTTCTATTTTTTTCTCGGGCTCTGTCCGAGACACTGAAGAATATACCAACGTTAACTGCACGTGTTGTAAGAGGCTACAGACCAAGAACTGAGGAAGGCAACGGGAAACCACCGCAGAAGCAATATTTTTGAAATCTATGGTTACATAAGGTATGGGTAAGGCAGAGTCTTTGTGAAGGGATTAACGAGTATATGTATATGGAGTGCTCTTTCTGTGTATAAATATGTACCTTGGACCTGCCTCTTGCGGAACACGAGAGAGAGAGACGTTTTTTGTTTGTTTTCCATTTAGTATCGTTTATTTGTTTATCACAGCACAGGTTATACAAACAATAGGAACGTGCATGTAGTTAGATAACCAAGTTCTAAGTTCTATTACATCTAATATTATTTCTACTATTATTTCTATTTTGTTACTTAAATAGCTTGTTAATTAAGTTTGCCTGCGATTAGTTGAAGCTTCTAAATACAAGTAATTATTTGCAGTTATTAGAAAAGCTTGAGGCCTATTTAACTTCCATTATCTGTCGCCCAGAAATATTGGTAACTGAACGGCCACTGGATTAGAACTCTGCATCTACTGACCCACAGTTGGACACCCTACCTGTTGCCAATCAAATAACAACGTAGCAGTGATATTGGCTAATATTTATTGTATGTAACTTGCTACCACGTTTGATGGTGTAATGAATATAATAGTGATATTGGCTAATGGTGATGGACTGATGGTGAAAATATTGATAGTGATGGACGGACAATGATAGTGACTGACAGTGAAAATGACTGATAGAGATAGTGACTGACAGTGAAAATGACTGATAGAGATAGTGACTGACAGTGAAAATGACTGATAGAGATAGTGACTGACAGTGAAAATGACTGATAGAGATGGTAACTGACAGTGATATTGACAGATAATGAGAGTGACTATTATGGCAATAATTTCTGATAGTGATAATGACTGATAGTGATAATGACTGATAGTGATAATGACTGATAGTGATAATGACTGATAGTGATAATGACTGATAGTGATAATGACTGATGTGATAATGACTGATAGTGATAATGACTGATAGTGATAATGACTGATAGTGATAATGACTGATAGCGATAATGACTGATAGTGATAATGACTGATAGTGATAATGACTGATAGTGATAATGACTGATAGTGATAATGACTGATAGTGATAATGACTGATAGTGATAATGACTGATAGTGATAATGACTGATAGTGATAATGACTGATAGTGATAATGACTGATAGTGATAATGACTGATAGTGATAATGACTGATGCTGATAATGACTGATAGTGATAATGACTGATAGTGATAATGACTGATAGTGATAATGACTGATGCTGATAATGACTGATAGTGATAATGACTGATAGTGATAATGACTGATAGTGATAATGACTGATAGTGATAATGACTGATAGTGATAATGACTGATAGTGATAATGACTGATAGTGATAATGACTGATAGTGATAATGACTGATAGTGATAATGACTGATAGTGATAATGACTGATAGTGATAATGACTGATGCTGATAATGACTGATAGTGATAATGACTGATGCTGATAATGACTGATAGTGATAATGACTGATGCTGATATTGACTGATAGTGATAATGACTGATAAGTAATAATAATAATAGAGGTTTAACGTCTGTTTACTCGTCAGAAGTTTTTCTGAAGTTATATAATAATCGAGCCCAGAACTTTTGAGTTCAATTACACGATGTAACCTAATTATGTGCTTACCGAAACACGTTACATTCATTATAATATTATATACATGATATATCTATAGTATATACTTGCATTTACATGTATATTGTCCTGGGATTTGTACGAAACACTATAGAATAGACCAGCCTTTAACAATAATAATATTATTATTAATAAAGGTTTAACGACCGTTTCCTCGTTCAGGGATGAAGTCAGGGACGTCCCCAATAGCACACAGCACTACAGATCAATTAACTCAGACCAACCTGCAAAAGAAATGTGCTGAGAAGTAAGGTCCTAAACGAAACGAAACTGCATGGGTATTTGTAAATAGGTCCTACATGTATATTAACCCGTGTTGTGTCCGGGCCACCGAAGAACAATAAAAAACTAAAGCCAAGTTTGCGTCAGTTACCTGCTCAATAGCATGTCAGAGACGAGGGAAAGAGCTAGATTTGAACCCTGCATCTACTGATCCGCTGTCGAACACCTTGCCAACAATCAACCGACTCGGGCCATACCGAGCAATCTATAGATCAACAAGCTAATCTCTTCATAAAAGTCTCTGCCTTATCCATACCTTTGTATCCTATAGCTTGGGAAAGAATATGCCTTTTGAGGTGGTTTCCCGTTGACTTGAACTGTTTTTACTTTATTGCTTCTTGCAACACTTACAGCTAACGGTTATTCAAATCTGTATCCTAATATTAATTAGAATAGTTGATATAGTGGAATAATTCAATTCATCGTAGGAAATGCTAAGCTACGGTATTAATTATTATTAATAACTTTGTAGTTAATTAACACCAATTTACTAATCAAACACTAGTACGTTGATGCATTGGCTGAAAGCAAACTCTGATATTATAAACCTGAATCTTAGATAAATTTCATTATATTTAACTTCATTAAAATTACATTTTCTGCATTGCGACGTACCTGGATGAGGAAACGGACGTTAAAAATTTATTATTATTGTGCCTATAAATAAAAAATATGTATCGAATTGTTGACAATAATAATTAATACAACATTTCGATGCTCTTTTTCAGTTACAGAATTCATGAACAAGAATGGAGCCATATCTGATTCTCTTCCGTCCAGGTACATGTATGGCCTATCAATATTCCAGCATATATATATATATATATATATATATATATATATATATATATATATATATATATATATATATATACTGTATATATACATATATATACAGTAGAAAAAGCTAATGTTAACGTCAGTTTTCTCACTCGAAAGCGATGTCAGCGACGGCGAGCCCAGGATTTGAACCCCGCACATACTGATCCGCGGCCGAGATCCGCGGCCGAATATCTTACCGACTTTGCCACTGGCTCCAGCCAGTATATATATGCTCTATATAATTATGTATATATATATATATATATATATATATATATATATATATATATATATACATGTATTTATTTTATATATATGTATGTGTGTGTGTGTGTGTAGAATTTAATTTATATACAGATATATAATATACATGCATAAATTTATTTAGAATTTTGCGTCATATTGTTATTACTGTTGCGCTATTAATATTCGCGTGCATTATTTTATTCCTAAAGCTATTTGCTTAAATTGGTTCGTGATGTTGAATCAACTAGAGGGCTGCTGTATCTAGACTTTAGCGAGAACCCGGTTAGAACAGTGATGAGCCTTAACGTGATGTTGTTGTTGTTGCTGTTGTTTTATGTAAGATGCACACGTAAACCTCCATTCGAGTAGTACCCTTCCTCGGACTGACTTCACGGATTTTGGCTTGCATCGTTTTGGAGCCCACCCTCTGCTCATCGGATTGGATTTGGTACCATAGTGCTCAATGTTGTCATGGACGACGGTAGCACTCTAATTCTATTGTTGTTGTTGTTATTTGTAGGTCACAGCCCATATGGCTGGCGCAGTGCAGCGAGAATTGTTATTTAAACTATGGAGGATCAACAGGGTGAGTGGATAGTGATCCTTGCGCTATATGTTCTGTACTTAAGAATCGCTAATAGTAATAATGAATAATAATAAAGTACACTTATTATTATTATTATTAATTATTGTCTCTCTTTCTCACTCTTTCTAGTGCTCAGTAAATGTCAGATCAGAGGTAAATTTTGTCTACTTTCTGCTTATTTTTACGTCAAAAATTAATTCTACAATCTGTGAAAAAATTATTTACACAACATAGACTTCTCCATAGTCAAGCTCAGTGTAGCCACTCATTGTACAACCGCTGAATTTCAATATGAATTTGTAAGTTCTTTGGATCTCGCTTTCTCTTGTGGTCTCTGTGTACTCAGTCGTCATCGTGTGGTGCTTTGGCGCCTGTTTGTGTACAGTCTGCAAGAGACGTCCCTGATATTGCCTTATGGCGAGAAGCAGGACGATAAATTCTTATTGATTGATTGTTTGATTAAGTTTGTAGTGTCTGGTTGCCCAATAATGAAATAGTGGGGTAGCATAATGTAGTATGTTGTAGAATAATGTGACACCGTTGAAGGCTGTTGTGATATAATGGGAGTTTTTTATATGAAATTTAATGTCTATTATTTTGTAAAGCTGGATGATGGTGAAGGTTGTTTGGTTGTTTAATGTTAGGTTGATACAGTTTGAATAGCAATGTGATGCTGTGGAAGGTTTATTTGTTGTATAGAGTGATATTACTCCACAATTTAAACAATATGAGGTTTAAAAACTACCCAATCCTGTCAACCTTCAATTGCATCATATCATGGGCTGAGCCGGTGGCTTTTTGGCAACTTGTTTGACAGCGTATCATTAGATACCGGCCAGAGATCAAATCCTGGTCTGTCCATCATCAACATTCAATCAATTGACCTGAAAACTGACTTTAAACTTGGCTTTGTCTCTAACTGTGCTATTTTGAATAATCTGAAATATTTAAGACGTCATAAAGCTAATTTGTAAGTATGTATACTTGGAGATTATTGACGATCTTTATATCCAACTTGAGGTCACGCTTATGTAACTATTATTTTATTATTAACTATTACTATTTATTATTAACTATTACTATGTATTGTTAACTATTACTATTTATTCTTAACTCCTATTTATTGTTATCAATTTATTTTAAACTATTACTATTTATTATTAACTATTTATTTTTAGCTATTACTATTTATTATTTTCCACTACTATTTACTATTAACTACTACTATTTACTATTAACTACTACTATTTACTATTAACTACTACTATTTACTATTAACTACTACTATTTACTATTAACTACTACTATTTACTATTAACTACTACTATTTACTATTAACTACTACTATTTACTATTATCTATCTCCAGGAGTTCTATAGACGAGAACTTGATGATCAACTCTCAGCAGTCCACACCGAGCGAGACTCGACAGAACGGCTTCATCAAGCGGAAGTCCAACAAATCCTGCTCCGGTAGCCGAGGCTCGCCCTCGAAGAACGGCACGGACTCATCGGGCGTGTCCAGCTCTGACGGGGCGAGCCAGGAGGAAGGGGTCCACCCTTCCCCTGAGGGCGGAGACAAGGGGGCTAGCCTGTCCGAGGCGGTGGAGTTGACCGATGCTCCTAGTCGTGGGTCCCTCCTGGCCGCTCTGGCAGCACGGGGAGTGAGGGACGAAGCCTTCAACAGTGCCGGGCTTGCCCTGCAATCTACTAATGTATGATTTATAGCAATGCCCTGCTTGTAATTTCTCTTGTTTTTATGTTTTTGTTAATTTATTTTGCAGCCGTATTAATGTCAAGATGTGCCAATATAATAGTGCGCTGCTTCAATGATGTGTTGATCAGTGTTTTCATGAGCATATTTGAGATAGCGTCATAATGGATATGTCGTAAAATAGCGTTTGAGTCTTATTGGTGTAATTCAATGAAGCTGGTATGAGTCTATATATAGGTACGGTTTAGTGAATAATGTAATGTAGAAAAATTGATTAATCCTATAAAATTGACCGCAAAATATACTGTCGCTGAAATAAATCGGTCTAAGTGTTCAAAGGCTTCATCAGCTACAGTAGGAACGCAGCAGTAAGAGTGTCATTGTAAAAAAAACTGGTTATTAGCTAAGGTTAACGTCAGTCTCATCACTCGAAAGCGAGGTCAGTGACCGGCGAGCCAGGATTTGAACCCCGCACATACTGATCCGCAGTCGAGTGTCTTACCGACTTCGCCACTGGGTCTAGTCAGTGTCGGCCATAGCAATCAACGACTGATGAATTTGTTGTAGTCCGAAGGCAAGTAACAGTCTAGCATATCTATTAGTGTAACTTTGAGACATTTGACTTCCTGCGCCTGTGCTGATAAGATTATTGACTGATTAAATATCTCTGTCTGATATGCTCAGCGATAAATTACTGATCGAGTAAAATTATTTTATACTTTCTACCAGCGCTTATGTTTCTGAAATTTTAGTTTACGGCCACTTTGTCTGCTTGCAGTTACTGATGTATGATGTGTATATAAGGCTAATTTTTACATTTGAGTATGAGCTACAGTATGGCTGGAGCCACTGGCGATGTCACTAAGATACTCAACCGCGGATCATTAGGTTGCGGTGTCAAATCCTGGGCTCGCCCGTCACTGACGTCGCTTTCGAGTTTTTTTAGCTTTATCTACTGTATAAGTGCTCAGCCGTTACCTCACTTTTCTAATTTGAAGCGCCTCATACGATGAATTATTAGTCACAGTAGCGTCTTTGACAATATCTCTTGTGTTGAGAATAAAGACGTAAAATCTTTCTATAGCACTTTTACATTTCCAATAACGGAATAAGTAAGTGCACTAAAAGTCTAACAGTGTGAACTGCGGCTAAAAGTGGCACTAAATGTTTTAATATAGCTGTATAACAGTGTATATTCTCTAGTAGATATACACAATTCAAATAATTAAATTATAACTTATTTCAGTGCACATTTTATTCGAATATTCTTCATGTTACTTATTACTCGTAACACATTTTATGGGAAAGCTGCTGCAAATTATGAAATGATTCTATGAGATATTGAATCGTGTTATGTAAAGTATAGTACTAAATATGTTTAGGGCATTTTCAGTCCATTAAAACCTACTCGGCCTATTAAACATTTCTAGTCATCTCTATCTATTTTATGCTTTGACATAATCATAGCTAATTGTCAGCTTGTTCATTATCGAAACGGTGGTCGAGCTTGTAGTGCTGTGCAAGATACTTTATCGTGCTGAACAAATCAATACACTCAATGGTTTAACGTCCATTTCAACTTAACGAGACGATGTCATAGACGTCCTCAGTTACAATGGAAGTCACTTGCAGCTATTGCTAGCGCTGATTGTTGTTGATACTTTACCGGTCGAATTTTCATCTCTCTCCTAGATGACAATTGAAATTTATTTTTTGGAGAAAGAGACATTTAACTTATCTATAAGTTTCAATTCTTGTAATTCTCTAATTCTATATTTATTCTCTCGTTTTGTATCTATTTTTTATCTATTCTATATACGTGTATATAAATATAGAACTTTATTAGTATTAGAAAACCTTATAAAGTAAATAAACCTATATTAATTATAGATTCATCATCTTCCTTTGAATCACAATTTAAATGGGGTCGAGATCTCAACTTATAAATTAAACTTACAATTAAATTAAACGTAGGAAATAAGTTGTGAAATCACTATCTCATTGACTGTGATGTAATATTGTAATCTTTCTGCTGATTTCGGCTCTACGTTAGAATTTTTGACCTTGTAAGTAAATTTTATAAATTCTAATGTATGACTAGTTGTGTATATATTGTTATGCTATGCCTATGTGCTGATGTACTTGCAATTTTCTATTTAATAAATCTCAACGTTTATAACTAAGACTAGTCTTCTTTTCTTACTTTTTCAACAGTAAAATTACTTATAGCTGATAAAATTTTCTATAATTATGATTCATTGTAGTCCTTGGTTAGGTCTAATTGCCAGTGGCGGTGTCTGTAGGATATCAGACCGCGGATCAGTATGTGTGGGTTCAAAACCTGGGCTCGCCCGTCACTGATACCACTTTCGAGAGATGAAAATGACGTTAAAGTTGTTTATAGCTTTTAATTCAAACGACAGTTAGTGTGCTATTTAATATCTCTCCTCTCTCTTTCTCTTCTTTCTCTTTCTCTCTCTCTCTCTCAATCTCTCTTGTATTTTTCTGATTTGTAGGTTCAATGTACATATTCATACTCAAGTCTGTTTCCTTGCTCCATAAGAGCACTCCTTAGATCAACAAGTTAATCCCTTCACAAAGTGTATGCCTTATCCATACCTTACGTAGCCCATAGCTTGGGAAAAGTATGGCTTCTGAGGTGGTTTCCCGTTTCCTTCCTCAGGCTTAAGATACATAGTCTTAACCAGTCCGCTTTTAAATTCACTAGGAGTTGAACAAAAAGTTCATGTGACAAAAAAGCTATGCCTGTGCTAAATGTTATTATAGCCTTTTGTGAAGAGAAACCACGTTTAGCCACCTCAGCAATCGTATTTTCTCCAGCTGTAGGCGACATTAATGAATTAATATGGTCTAACATTTTTTCTGAGGAAGGCAACGGGAAACCACCTCAGAAGCCATACTTTTATCAAGCTATAGGCTACAGACGGTATGGTTAAGGCATAGACTTTGTGAAGGGATTAACTTGGTGATCTAAGAAGTGCTCTTATGGAGCGATAAAGCAGACTTTGAGTATGAATATGTACCTTGAACCTGCCACTTGACAGTGCACTGAAGAAGAAGCACTATTTTGAAGAATTTGCTTGGAAAAGATCATTTCTATGGCAGTGTCGTGGCCGGTGAAAGGTCTTCAAGTCCACGTTATAAGTTCCTTCTGGTACAGCGTTTAATCCTTTCCGCTATCCAATATCGTAGCGACAATTCTCTGCAAGGCTCCGGGACATCATTAGCTTTTCAGTTAAACTATTGCTGAGGTGTTAACCTTAAAAAGTCGTAAGGTACTCGACCGCGGACCAGTAGGTACGTGGTTCAAATTCTGGGCTCGCTCGTCACTAACATCGCTTTCAAGTGAGGAAACTGACGTTAACATTAGCTTTACCAGCTTTTACATGTGAATTATTTAAACTACCCTGTGTGTATATATTGTTAACGGGAGTAGGGATTGGAGTCATCTGAAATATTGGCAGTTGCTGGTTGGTTTTGCAATAATGTTTTATGGGACCCTAGCTCAGTGATGCCTGGATTGAAACTGTAGCATAGATTTTGCACTGAATTGTCATATTTGAATATTATTGTTATAGTGGTATATTGTAATACTATATTATATTTTATATATTATATCATATTATATTGAATTTATACATGTTTATTTATTTTCCTTTAACGTGCTTGATTTTCTGGATTTGGAATTTGCGCCGATTTGCAAACTTCTTTTTTTCATCGGCTTGGATTTGTCTCAATAGTGCTCGAGGTTGTCATTGATGACAGCAGTAATTTGTTATTAAAAGTTATTGAAGTAAAAACGAATCGAACAAACAGCCAATTTAAAGAAGCAGATATCAAATTAGGCAGTTATTCACATTATGTCGACAACGTCATCTAAATATTTCGTCATCATCAAGAGTAAACTCTAAATAAAAGTATACTCGTACAACGTAACAACAAACATAACAAATAAAAACGGGCAACAATATATATGTATATATATATACACGTACATATGTATATATATATATATACACACGTACATATGTATATATATATACGCGTACATATGTATATATATACACGTACATATGTATATATATATATACACGTACATATGTATATATATATATACACGTACATATGTATATATATATATACACGTACATATGTATATATATATACACGTACATATGTATATATATATATACACGTACATATGTATATATATACACGTACATATGCATATATATACACGTACATATGTATATATATATACACGTACATATGTATATATATATACACGTACATATGTATATATATATATACACGTACATATGTATATATATACACGTACATATGTATATATATACACGTACATATGTATATATATATACACGTACATATGTATATATATACACGTACATATGTATATATATATACACATATATACATAATTATAATATATATAGATACATGTATATATATACATGTATATATACAGTATATATACATGTATATATATATACATACATGTATAAATATATATATATATATATATATATATATATATATGTATACATGTGTATAAATATGCATTTATTATATATATATATTTATTTATTGTTTATATTATATATATTTATTTTATATATATATATATATATATATATATATATCCAACAATTCTATCTTCAGCATTCCTTTTCATCTCTACATATGAATTTGTTATTAGATCATCCAGCATCCCATGTCTCGGTCTTCCTCTAAGGGAAAAGAGTTAAAGAAAAACTTAGACATGGGATGCTGGATGATCTGATAACAAATCCATATATAGAGATGAAAAGGTAGGCTGAGGATAGAATTGGTTGGAAGAGTTATATACCATAGACTTGCCGTTAGGCAGTGAACTAGAAGAAGATAATATACAAACATAAAAATAGAAAATAGAAAACAACGGCTGTTGCTCATACGACCATCGAGCGCAAAATATTTAATAATAAACTGACGTTATTTCAAAATGTTAGCATACATCGCTCTATCTCTCTCTCTCTCTCTGGCTCTGCCAAGAGGCAGGTCAAGATACATATTCCTGTTATACACATATGCTGCTTTTCACGCTCTATAACGAGCACACCATCGATTAACGAGTTAATCCCTTCACAAATGGTTATGCCTAATCCACACCATAATGTAGCCAATAGCTTGGGAATACTGTGGCTTCTGAGGTGGTTTCCCGTTGCCTTCCTCAATTCTATAATGGATTAACTGCCACTTAATCCTGGGGGAAAATTTCGTGATGAGGTTGGTACACGTATGCTATAGTGAAATATGCATGATACCTATCACTCTTAGCATCACGTTTTATCCGTTGGACAGTTTTAGCCAAATTACCACTTAGCAGTCTTGCGAACATAACACACCAGCAATTAGAGTACTACTGTCATCCATTAAAACATGGAGTACTACTGAAGAAATTCCAAGCTGGTGAGCATAAAGTACGCCCAAAAGGTGCAACAACGAAAATCTGATATTGAGTCCTAGGATAAAGGAAGTTCAAGGAAAAGAGTTTTTCTCGATGGTCGCAACTCGTGGACACTGGATGGAAGAGAAAGATGGAAAAGGTAGGTCTTCAACTGCGTATGGAACTGCTCATGGGAAAGCAAAGGCCGATGTGATTCAAACGAAGACTTCAGAAGATTGGATGGAATAGAATTCCGGATCTGAGGTGCAGCATGCTGGAAAGCACGATTAGATAGCTTAGAGCGTGAAGGTAAGCTAGGTCTCACAAGAGTAATTAATTTAGAAGAACGAGTATCTGCAAGCTGCATCACATTAATCAATGTGAATATCGGAGAAGTAACATTCTGCTCCGTTCATCTTAGAATCGTGATAACTGGAATGGATTGTTCGTTCCGGATCTGCTAATTAATATCATGTCATGTCGTTACTTGTCTCTCTACACACTCAACTAATTAATGATTCGGAAAAAATGAAATATTTTCTGCAATTCTGAAAACAAGAGATTAAAGAAGTATGACTAAATGTCTGAGCGCAAAGTTGATCTTTGACAATTTTGAAGAAGCTATTGCAGTGGATAAGTAGATCAAAGTTTACATTCGTGTTCGCATTAAAGAGCACACGTTCGATTAGTAAGCTAATTCTGTCGCATGACTTTTAATAATATATCTTTTGCGCTACTTTTTAATAGCCTTCTTAAGTTGTGGCTTTGTCGCCTGTTACGACATGATCATAATTCGATTAGTAAGTTAGCAGTGACTCTATCAAAATAAACAAGTTTATTTGTCATTTCATTTGTAATTTAAATATATTATATTTCAATAGGCGTAGGCAATTAATTAAGAATATTACTTTTGTAAATGATAGGTTTCTGGATTCTATGTATTGAATGCTGTGTATAAACGAGGTATCTAGTTCTATCTAAAGTCACAATGGCAGGGGAGCACGCTTATCATGCCGAAGCCAGAAGACAAGCGATTGTGTTCGAACGAAAACTGTTTGAAATGGTTAGCATCAATTAACTTAAAAAGATAAAGCTAATGTTGACGTCAGTTTCCTCACTCGAAAGCTTTGTCAGTGATGGGCGAGCCCAGGATTTGAACCCCGCACATACTGATCCGCGGTCGAATATCTGACCGACATCGCCACTGGCTCCAGCCAACAATTTTTTCATTTAGACCAATGCACTTATGTATACATGTATAATTTTGTTCAAAACTTCTTTTTCTTCGTATTTCGTATAAGCCTGCAAAATTTTAAAAATTAGCTTGTGATAGACTGTGATAGACTGTGATAGTGATAGTCAGTGAAAGTCAGTGAAAGTCAGTGATAGTCAGTGATAGTTAGTGAAAGTCTGTGATAGTCTGCGAAAGTCAGTGATAGTCTGCGAAAGTCAGTGATAGTCAGTGATAGTCAGTGATAGTCAGTGATAGTCAGTGATAGTCAGTGATAGTCAGTGATAGTCAGTGATAGTCAGGGTCAGTGATAGTCAGTGATAGTCAGTGATAGTCAGTAGTCAGTGATAGTCAGTGATAGTCAGTGATAGTCAGTGATAGTCAGTGATAGTCAGTGATAGTCAGTGATAGTCAGTGATAGTCAGTGATAGTCAGTGATAGTCAGTGATAGTGATAGTCTGTGATAGTCTGCTGTGATAGGCTGTGATAGTCTGTGATAGTCTGTGATAGTTAGTGATAGTCTGTGATAGTCTGTGATAGTCAGTGAAAGTCAGTGATAGTCAGTGATAGTCTGTGATAGTTAGTGATAGGCTGTGATAAATGCATTCAGAAATGGGAAGAAGAGATGGATAGGAGGTTCTAAGGGGGGAAGTTCTATTGAAAGAGGTCATAGAAGGTAGAATGGAAGGAAAAAGAGGTAGAGGCAGGCCGAGATTAGGTATGTAAGATGATTTAAAGACCCACTCTGTGTGGAAATGAAGAGGAAAGCGGAAGACAGAGAAAAGTGGAGGCGTTATGTACCATGGACCTGCCAGTAGGCAGTGCACTAAGAGAGAGAGAAGAAGCAGTTTCAGGTATCTTACACTTTCAGTCGCTGTTGCGTTTTCAATTTTACCGAATAAATTTATAAACATATTTCAGCTAATTTAATTTAATTTAATTTAATTTAATTTAATTTGTCAATTTAAAAGTTACGTTATTTTAATTGCTACTGTTTCTCTACCGAAGAGTGACTGCTTGAAACAAGTGGAGCGCCTGTCAATGGCTCGTGAAGCCACGCCTCCTCTGAGCTGCAGTCAGGCCACGCCACCTTTTAGCTGCACTGAGGCCACGCCTTCAATGAGATTCACTGGCCCAGAAGGCAGGTCAATAGGTCACACCCACCCAGCCTGTGCGGATGAAAGGCAGTCCTCCCCTGTGAACGAGACAGACTTGGGAGATACTCTCTTCTGGTCCATGGCATCAATTCTTCGTCCGTGTAAGTTGAGCGAGGTGTCCGGGAAGATTTGTGGAGAGAGCGTTACTCGCCGAGAGTTCAGTTCCGCTCCTCATGAACAACGCCTCCCGGACACTGGAAGATATCATATGAAGAGAACTCCTCAGTGTATGTGGTAGCGATACTATAGTTCTCTGTCTTTCTCTCTCTCTCTCTCTTTCTCTCTCTCTTCCTCTCTCTCTCTCTTATCTCTCTCTCTCTCTCTCTTTATCTCTCTCTTTCCTCTTCATCTCTCTCTTCTCTCTCTCTCTCTCTCTCTTTATCTCTCTCTTTCCCTCTTCATCTCTCTCTTCTCTCTCTCTCTCTCTCTCTCTCTTTATCTCGCTCTCTCTTTATTTCTTACACTATATTGTTAAATGGCAGGTCCATGTAAATCTAAATTCTTTTCGGAAATTTCATTTACATTTCTATGTTTTGTCAAATTCTATAGCACCCCATGCCTCGGTCTTCCTCTACAACTCTTTCAAATCAATCTTCCGTTTATTCATCGTCGTCATCATATTTCAATGAATCCCAGTGTACGGATAAGTTACTTTATTTATCTTTGATTCATTGCTCTTAATACTCAATTCTTCCACCTTTTGTCACATCCTCTCCAAATTTTCTTTCCACGTCATATCGCATTTCATTCACTCTGCTTCTTCTATTCATGTCGCTAAGTTGAAAAAAGAATATTTTTCAGAAAAGCAACGTACTTATTTAACATAACATAACATAACAATTCTGAGTCAGTATGCAAATTACAGCTTGTTTAAGACTCATTCAAGACACTGATAAAAATAGGCCTACATAAATAACTAACAAGAATGCATAATATTTACTTCTCTCTCTCTCTCTCTCTCTCTCTCTCTGTCTTAGTGCACTGCATACTGGCAGGTCCATATAACGTATCCACTCTTCTCTGTCTTCCGCTTTCCTCTTCATGTCCACATCTGAGTGGATCTTTATCTGTTTCAAGGTAAGGACACCAAGCTTCATGTCCACATCTGAGTGGATCTTTATCTGTTTCAAGGTAAGGACACCAAGCTTGGATACAATACTCCAGCTTAGGCTTAACCAACGATTTATATAATTTTACCATGTTACGATCGAATTTCTGAAGTACTGTACAATTTAGAAGGTTAATAGCAATTATCAAAAATTGTTTGAAATAATACTTCTAAGACTAACTGCAGTGTATTTCCGTATATGGATTGATTGATTTATTACCAAACGCTTCAAGAATTTCCTGCTATGATATCTGGATGATAAACTAGATTAGGTGCTGTATATAGAAGTCTGTTGAAATTTTATCTGTTCAAACATTCGAAGCAAAAAGTTGGCAAACGATATGACAGCTAAAGTATATTTAAATATGATAAACTAGAGAAGCGAACAAGGAATCATATAGGTGACTCCTGGCTTTCTTGTTTCGTTTTTAAGAATCGAAGAAAATATAGTTAATTGAAACTGAAAATGAATTTAACAGGATGCTGCTTGTGATGCAGACAACTTTTCATGTGATTTTTTACGTGTTTTTGTTGTTTTCACAGCTGTATGGCAGAATAAAAACGCAGCCCAAATAAAGCTGGATATGAAGTGGAAACTAAAGAACGAGACAAAGGTCTAGAATTAACTTTAGACATTTTAGACGAAGATTGTGGTATAGTCAAGGTAGTCAAGGGACTGTCGTAAGATTGTGAGGAGCTTGCGCCAATGCAATGTGTACAAGTTATAAACTTGCATCAAAGCCATGTGTACGAGTGTGTACGAGTGTCTTATGTGTACAAGTCATATGCTTGTACTAAGGTAATGTGTACAAGTCATAAGCTTGTACTAAGGTAATGTGTACAAGTCATAAGCTTATGTGTACGAGACGAGTCATAAGCTTATGTGTACAAGTCATAAGCTTATGTGTACAAGTCATAAGTTTGTACTGAGGTATTGTATGCAAGTCATACACTTATGTGTACAGTCATAAGCTTGTACTGAGATAATGTGTACAAGTCACAAGCTTCTACTGAGGTAATGTGTACAAGTCATAAGCATGTGTGTTCAAGTCATAAGCATGTGTGTTCAAGTCATAAGCTTGTACTAAGGTAATGTGTATAAGCCATAAGCTTATGTGTACACGTCATAAGCTTGTACTAAGGTAATGTGTATAAGCCATAAGCTTATGTGTACACGTCATAAGTTTAACTAAAGCAATATGTACAAGTCATAAGCTTTCTTCTCTAAGGCTATGTGTGTAAGTCATAAGCTTTCATCTCTAAAGCTATATGCACAAGTCATAAACTTTCACTTCTGGATGTGTGTCTGTGTGTGTGTGCGCGCGCATGTGTTTGCGTTTGTGTAGAAGTTAACTGAACAGTCATAAGAATTTATTAAAATATTGTGTTTTATTGTACATGCTTCTTTGATTTTATATTACATTGCAGAGCGTATTATAGATTATACTGTTTAATATTGCATTGCATCGTATTATATCACATTACATTGTATCGCATCGTACCATACATTACTTCAATACTTAAAACTACTCACGAAGTATTGTTTTAAAGGCAGTCTTTAATCCTTGCTACCTTAGCTTAGTTAAAATTATTTTAATATTGTACCGTATTGATAGATTGTATTGTTATTTAATATTGTAGTATTGCTTTTGAGAATTCCTACTCTCTCTCTTTCTCTCGCTCTCTCTCTCTCCCTTTGTATTCTGCCTAGCTGCAGGTCCAAGGAAGGAATATGTAACCATATGTTGTCAAGCTCAAATACAGGCATTCGGTTGACGAACAAGTCGATCTCGTCTCGACGGCTAATCTTTGCCGAACCTTAGTGTAGCATTGTGCTTTAGTGTTAAATATGGCTTCTTAGTTATCTTCCAGTCGCCTCTTTAGTTTATTTTAGTCATCTCTTACGACACGTGCAGTTTAAGAATGGCTTATTCGGTAGTAGCCCGGACACAACACTAGTTATCGGTGCAAAAATTATCATATGCAATTATACAACTTTGTCACTATCAGGAGGCTACGTAACTTAACAGCAGTCTTATGTTACTTACAAACAATCCACAATTAAAGATTGAAATCGGTTCAATTAAACGCAGAAAATTGACGTTAAAAACTTGGCGTCAACTTAGGCTTTTGCATTAGGCTGAGCCATTGGCTTGTTGGCTAGTTGTTCGACAGCGGATCAGTATGTGTAGGGTTTAAATCCAGTGCCCTCCCCGTCACTAACATGACTTGGCTTGTACTCGCTATAATTTTCATCAACAATCACCTGTAGGCTTTATTGTAGTCATGGACTCATTTTCGGTAATTTACCTTCTTCAGAAGTCGACATAAAATTACAAACACCATCGTTTGGATACAAAAACATGTCACGATGTATTTTGCATATCAAGTTCAATCAAGGTTAGAAATATATTATGTCTAGTATTTTACTTTTATAAGGTAATAGAAAAATTAGCAATAGAAAAATTAGCATAGTCAAAAGCCATTTAGTGATGGACTGAGACATTGGCTTACCTAACACATAGAATACTTCAAAAGCACATTTTTACTGGGTATTAGAACTAGAATAACATCATCATAATCATCTTCCCTTGAATCCCAGTTTAACTTGGGTTGAGATTTGAAAACTTTTGTAGCAGTTTCTGGAGCTTAGGCGCTCTCCAACCGAATACCCTTTCTGACGTTAGTTAGAATCTTAGTGCTTTGACGCCTTTTATGGCCCGTTCATGGTTGATCTATTTTTCAAAAACAAAAAACAGGACACAGCACGGGTACGTATCCTAAAGTCACGGGTACCACAACTAGAATAGCATAAGATAAAGAACAACTTAAGGAAAACTCCGAAAATAATTGAAGTTTTAATTAAAACTCTGAAACAACTGAAGTGTTAATTCTTCAATATGATATAACAGGACTGCCAATTAGGCCACGGCTTATCATGTACTGGCTGTTGGTCGCGTTAGTGTCATGTTTACCTGATAACAAACATCATAGCTTAGAAACCCCACCGGCCATTTGAGACTGTATAAGTGTGATACGAAACAGACGTAAAACTTTCAGTCTCCAAATGTGTCACCATCTGAAAGGCAAAATGCTTTGAACTTTATTCTCCTACGACATCGCCCAATGAAACTAAACTGACGGCTAAAACACTACTCAAGCTAATGTTAATGTCGGTTTCCTCACTCGAAAGCGATGATGGTTACGGGCGAGCTCACGATTTGAACCCCACACATACTACATAATCCGCGGTCGAATAGCTTATCGGCATCGCCACTGACTCCAGCTAGTACATGTATAGCATAATCTATGCAGACAAAGTCTTTGTCATATAGAGTCTGCTACAGTTACAATACGCTATATGACGGAATTGACGGGTTATACTATTATAACGCTACAGTTTCAATACGCTACGGTATATGTACAAAGATTGACGGCAAGATTCTAGCGCATATCAATTACGGCTGTGAACCTTTCAGCGCACGGATCTTTCCTAGAAGCCTAATAACCGATGTCATTACGGCTTCTCTAATCCATTCAACGACACAGCCGGTTATCACGTCATCGTAAATAAGACTGGATCGAGTCTTCTTCACTGATCCTTCTCAACACCTCTCCCCTTCTTACCTCTCTCCTATCCCTTCCACATCATCAGTGCCTTATTCCCTCTTACCTCATCAACATTGCTTCTCCCTCATCATTCCCTCATCACCAGTGCCTCATCCCTTTCTCAATTTATTCTATTCGTTTACTATTCGTTTAGTATATCATTTATTCGTTTAGTGTATTCGTTTGCTATTCGTTTAGTTTATTCGTTGCGAATTCCTAAAGTCCATTTCTTTAGTCCATTTGTTTAGTATATGTTTAGATTATTAGCTTAGTCTATCCGTTATTGAAAATTATCCAGAAGCAAATCACGGGTCTCGCTGTATATCGTTTATGACAACGGACATCTATTTAAAGCCTGAAGCTATTTTATAGCTTTACAGCTAAGTTTGACGTCTGTTTCTGTATCACTAGGGATATTTTTAGAGACGTTCCGGCTGAGATTCAAACAGACGCCCTGCTTCTCAGGTAAGCTTGATATCCATGCGGCCAATAAACCGGTATAGGCCTACATATTACATGTTTAGATGCATGCATATAGTACAATACTGATTCCTAAGCTCCGCCCATACCTACTCTACAGTAGTAGAAATGTAGTAGCGTTAATCTCATTGTAAGCACCGAAATTCAGATATCTAGTATTTCACATAATCAGTTAGATTTTCTAATTTGTTCTGCATTGAACCGCTGCACAGTCTTTTCGCTGCATTCATATAAAAACAGTGAAAACATTCAAATCATCTGTAGATAGAAACTCTAGGTCGAGCATCTGTGTGCATCTATGATGTTAACAACACCACAGCGATTATAACGCTTACTGTAAACCTGGACTGTATATTATTATCCATATTCGAAGCAGGATATGCTTAGAATATGAGTCACTAAATCTTAATCTGCGAGGTTAATAAATTTATAGGCACTAACGATAGCTTTATGTTGCTCTGTTATCTAACATCACACAGCACAATCATTGTGACTTCAAGAACAGTGAATAAGACTACTTCTAATGCTCCTATTCGACTCTTATTGCCATCGTAGTCCATATATAAACAGCGTTAGTACAGCCTGACGTGGTTTCGTAGATAGCCTAGCCTATCACACAGGAGTAGTTCTACGATAACTTTCTACCGAATTCGGCGGCTCATTCAACCTGCTACTACTGGCCGCAAGATGTCTCGCATATTCGCTCCTATACGCTGCCTCGCTCCACGTCGCGGCGTTCGCTCCGCTGCTCCCTGTAGCGCTGCTCTCGTTCAGAGTCTCCCGGGACCCGCTGCGCCCATTCGCCCGGTACCCCGAGGCGTAAGCCGGGGGAGCCGCCGCCGAGGGCCCGTTCCCCCCCACTACCCCGCTCCCGCCAGACACGAACGAGTAGTAGCTGTTGTTGTGCGGCAGACGACCGTTACACGACGGCAGGCGGGTCTGAGACCCTCCAGCCGCCGGGGTAGGGTCGCCCGAGGCCTGGTCGGCGGTCGAGCCTATGGCCGATACCTCGAGCTGATCGTACGAGGCTCTCGAGCCTCCCCCGTAGCGCTCGACCTTCTTGCGGCAGTCGTGCTTGTGGCGGGAGATGTAGAGGTAGACGGAGAGGACCCCTGTAAGCTCAGCAGAGGCGAATGATGTGATGGTGAAGATGAAGGAAACGCCGTATGAATACTCGAAGGCCGGCTCGTCCATGCTCGGCTTGGACCCGCCTGCCTCGCCCGTGATGGCGCCGATGAAGAGAATGATGCCGATCAGAGTGCACAGGCCTGAATAAAAGAAAAAGTTATTTAGAAAAATGATGCTGTTTGCTAATGTCGATGTACCGTTGGTTTCCTAGTTCTACTTATTACTAGTTTACTAGTTCTACTTATTACTAGTTTACTAGTTCTACTTATTACTAGTTTACTAGTTTTACTGGACTGGCTACACGGAAAATGGTTTAAATTGCTCAAATGATTTAACATGTGATATTAAAAGTGATAGATATCAACCTAGTTCATCATTTCACTATAATGCGTGTTATTATTATTATTATTATAAAGCATATCAGTGACAGGACGAGCACTGGATTTGAATTCTGCGCATACTAAACCTCATTCGGATACCTGATGCAGTATGCTATTACCCCAATCCAAGGTAAAATTATTTCTGTTTCTGCACTGCAGAGATACTGTCAGAAACTGCTGTGTAAGATTTGAAACTATAACCTAGTTTTGAGACAAGCAGTAGATCTTGCATTATCGAATACAGGTCTACTGTATCCGACAGTGCACGTAGGTCATGGATCAGTGCTCATAGGTCATGGATCAGTGATAAAAAAGCTAAGGTAAACGTCAGTTTCCTCACTCGAAAGCGATGTCAGTGACGGGTGAGCCCAGGATTTGAACCCGCATCAATTGATCCGCGGTCGAGTATGTTACCGACTTCGCCACTGGCTCCAGCCAGTGCACGTAGGTCATTTATCAGTGCAAGTAGGTCATGGATCAGTGCACGTAGATCATGTATCAGTGCACGTAGGTCATGAATCAGTGCACGTAGGTCATGGATCAGTGCACATAGGTCATGCATCAGTGAACTAAGTCATTAATAGTGATCAGTGCACTTAGGTCATGAAATATAATGAGTGAAGATTATAAGTTAAATGTCATTGGACTACTAAGCAGAAGAGTTCATGAAGGCAATGGAAAACCAACAGCTTAGAAGAAATACCGTTCAGTACTGAAATCTAATTAGTCAATATTAAAGGCGCAGCCTTTGCGATTACTAACAAATAGCATTCAATCCTTAGTGAGCGAGAGGACTACAGAGGGTGAGAAGAAATCACTTTGAATTCATCTATCATAGTTAAATTTTATTGAACAAAGCAAATAACAGAATCTAAATATAAGATAAATGTAAGATAATTAAAATATAAGACAGATGTTATAGCGAAATGATATCTGAAATCATAATAGTAATTATTTGGATGAAACCAATAGCGAAGTCGGTAAGATACTCGATCGCGAATCAGTATGTGTGGTCTCAAATCCTGAGCTCGTCCTTCACTGACATCGCTTTCGAGTGAGGAAACTAACGTTAACATTAGCTTTGCCAGCTTTTTAATAATATTTTAATACTTTGATAACATAACAGAATTAGAAATATAACATCTTAGTCATCTTCTATCCTTGAATTCCAGTTTAACTAGGGTCGAGATAGAATTTTTATATTCGTTTTAGAGAATTTTGTAAAGATTTCTGGAACCTAGGCGTTCGCCAACAGAATGCCCTTTCTGACGTTTAATGTTTTTCCGATGATAATGGATTCAGTTTATTGCAGATATACTCTAATTTATAATCATGCTTAAATTAAAAGCAAAAAGCTAAAAGAAAGCTAAGGTCAACGTCAGTATCATCACTCGAAAGCGATGTCAGTGACGGGCTAGCCCAGGATTTGAACCCCGCACATACTGATCCGCGGTCGAGTATCTTACCGACTTCGCCACTGGCTTCAGCCAGTGGCGAAGTAGGTCCATATGGTAGGTCCATTTAGTCCGAAGTAGGTCCATGTTATTTAATTAAAAATAAAATAAAATTCTAAACACCAATAGTAGAATACTTGTAATACTGGGGAATTGGTCTCTATAGTACGTAGAGGAGAGAGGCGCCTAAATTGTTCTCCTTGTATTTTGGGCGGAGATCTGTTATCCGCTAGAACACGGACAGGATTCGGCGACGCGTTAGGATTTGATGGATGTGCTTGTTATATTTAACAGGACGTTACTTGAGATGAGGCATGATGCAGTGCTATACGGGATAAGGGAGGGGGGTGATAGGCCTCAAAGGTTGACAGTAGCATGATTGGTTAGATATCCGAATGCGGGCCGGTGGAAGCTTGGTTCAAATACAGTGCAGGTGGTCCATTATTTGAATGCCTTTAACATGTCATCATTTGTATCAGACAGGCACTGATGTTTTACAGAACTTTTGGCCTTTTTTAAAAACTTCATCATTCCCTTCCCTTCTGAAGAGAACATAGGGCAGCAACATTCCTCCATTCTTTTCTGTCTTTAGCCCTCACAGCATCTTCCTATGAATTTATTTTTTTTGAACAGGAGACATTAAATTGTAAGTTTTTAATTGAAAAGTTAATGGTCTTAGTTAAGATTCTAATGTATTAAAATGATATTTTTGCATATTTTAATGCAGCGAATCCTGCAACACTCGCTCATTGGTGAAGCAACATTTCGAGTAGCCTTTAAAATCTTCTATCTCGCTTCGTTTTACTTTACACGCATTAATTATTCAATCGAACTAAGAATTATATTGTCCAGTAATAAACTAGTCCCTACAGTATATGAACTAGGTCAAAGTGTTTCAAAGAATGAATGTTATCTGTGTCACTGCAAATATGTATTCAATTCAGTTCGAAATCATAAACAGAAATGAAAAAAGTAACAATGAGCAACCTACATATCAGAGTTCAGGTAAACATAAACATTCAAATCAGAGTTATAGTAAGAGTAGTATACGGGTGTATGATCGACCTTCAAGCGACCTTGTGAACAGACGCTCGCATTTTCAATCTAAATGACTTACAACTCTAAAGATAAAGTCAGTTGACGTCATAACAAGTGCGCCATAGACTATGGCAAAACGGGTTTCTCTGATTTCATACAAGTCTCACTTCTATGCTAACTTTTGCGGAATATTTATTTTAACTACTTACTAATAGTAGTTTTGACATATATATATATATATATATATATATATATATATATATATATATATATACATGTGTATATACATGTACATGTATATATATAATAATAATAATATATATATATATATATATATATATATATATATAATTTTTAATGTGATAAATGCATTAAGAATAGGAAGAGTTCTAAGGGGCAAGTCTATTAAAAGAGGTCATAAAGAGGTCATAGAAGGTAGAATAGAAGAGAAGAGAAGTAGAGGCAGGCCGAGATTAGGTATGTTAGATGATTTAAAGATCCACTAATTTGTGGACATGAAGATGAAAGCGGAAGAGTGGAGGCGTTGTATACCACGGACCTGCCAGTAGGCAGTTCACTAAGAGAGGGAATATATATATATATATATATATATAATATATATATTATATATATATATATATATACATGTTACGTTGTTTTGATTCTGAGTTTTTAATATATCCTACCGAGACCTGTTTATGATATGAGAATGGGGGGAGCAATTTTTAACAAATGACAAATTTTTATTCAAATGTCCACAACAACAGATGTTGTGGACATTTGAATCGCATGAAATGGTGAAGATGTCAAAAACAAATGTAGCAAGTAAATAATACTAAATATAGCAAGTTGTAAGACAAAAGAGGTGATCAAGAAAGAATAAAAGATCCAAAATTGAATTGTTTGGAGTGGTTTTATATATTTAAATATAGCATTTCGACACTTTATAAAAAGAAAAACTTAATCATATTTTAATCTTACGTTATTGTCACAAAGTTATTTCATTTTGATTCAGCTCAGCTATCTAATATAGAGGGTATGTTATCTAATATAGCGGATAAGTTATCAAATACATGTATATCGGGTAAGTTATCAAATACAGCGGGTAAGTTATCAAATACGGCGGGTTAGTTATCTAATATAGCGGGTATGTTATCTAATATAGAGGGTATGTTATCTAATATAGCGGGTAAGTTATCAAATACAGCGGGTAAGTTCTCAAAAAAGAGAAGGCAAGTTATCAAATGTATCGAATAAATAAGTAATGAATTAAAGCTGGAACGTAATTGCCACTACAGGCTTACATATATTAATATTCATTGCTTGCTTCCACGCTCACTAATCTACCATCTCACAACAAGATGCAAATACTTAACAACGTACATAAAACCAATATTATATGATAACAACAGCAACAGAATTAGAGTGCCGCTGTCGTCCACGACAACATTGAATATGCTAGTCTCTCGGCACCAGTGACAGATAACTATCGTTATCTCTCTTCTTCTTGTAAGATAATCGACCGCGGTTTAGTATGTGCTGGGTTCAAATCCTGTGCTGCCCGTCACTGACATGGCTTTCTTTAGCTGTACCAGCTTTTAGCTTGCTCTTAACATGACGTGATAAACAAGTAAAAAAGTTGAAGGTACACAAACAAAATGAAACATATCGACGCAAAGCGAGCAATGCAATGAACTGTGATGCAGTTTTAAAAGTTAAAGCTAAACAAATGTGAATATAGGAAGAATAGATTTTATTGATAAAGACAAAAATTGAAATGAAATAGTGTAAATATTTCGAAATCAACGAAATTGAATGGGAGGGGAATGGCTGCAACGTTCTTGGTGAAAATCTGCATGTTGATTGAAAGTCTGGAAGACAGACATGGTATGCCCTCTCTTGAGAAGTGAAGACCTGTTGATTATCGAGCACGTTGAAAGGAACCAGTGCCGCCCCAAAGAGAAAAGGATGTAAAGGACACAAACACCAGTGTGTATCCAATAACCAGAGAACCAGTCCAAAGAATATACTAATATCCTACCGGTCAGCCTAACTGACTAGAAAGACAAATTTAAAAATGATCATTTTTAGCAAAGAGCATGAATGTGCAAACGAATATGCAGGAGCACGTAGATGGAGAAACTTGAGATAATAATTTAGATTGAATGGGCAATTATTAAAACCCGTTTTTAGGGCTGGGGTTTTGGTTAGGGTTAAGATTGGGGATTAATTAAGGATTAATGGCTAAGGTTAGGGTTAGATCGCAATTATCCTTATCATTGCTCCTTCTTGTTCTTAGGATCTACTATTACAAATATAAACAATGAAAGTAGGCCTACATTGACATTAAACCGGTGCGGACATTTTCGCTTCTCGCTACTGTTGCAGCTAATACTACATTAATGTATTCCAGGAAGCTAGGGATTTCCTTGTAGAATAAAATTGCTTATAATAACAACTGTAGGAGGTCTGATTCGACGAGGAAAAGGTTTCTAGATTAGCGGTTGATTTACAGCACATTGGTAGGATCGTATATCACAGAGTCATAGACTACTGCGAGTGGATGGATCTTCTCTGGCGTAAACAAGTCTAATGCTATTTTATATTAACTACGCGATGTCGTAGATTGGAATGAGCTACAGCTCGTGGGTTAAGTGACGCAGACATGGGTGCTCAGATATACTCTGTCATGTGACGCTCAGCGCAGTCATAGGCGAGACAGCGAGAGAGAGAGAGAGAGAGAGAGAGAGAGAGAAAGAGAGAGAGAGAGAGGGAGAAAGGCGTTAACGAAAGAAAGACAACAAGAGAACTGAGAGCGAGAGTATAGAGATATAGAGAAAGAAATTGATGGAGAGTAAGAAAGACTCAAAGATGTCAGAGAGGGAATAAGAGATAAATAGAAAAGTGAAACTAGAATGCGCTACAGACAGACAGATAGCGAGAGAGAGAGAGAGAGAGAGAGAGAGAAAGAACGAAAGAGATAGGAGAAGATGGAAGAAATCTTATATAATGTATAAAAAAGAATACTTAAGCAGCTGAAGAGCATGATTCTATGAGCCAATTGTATGAGAAAGAGTCAAGAAAATAAAAGATATAAGACGCAGAAGGGAAATACGGAGAAGAAATAAATACAAAAAACCCTCTATATTATTATATATTTATTGACTATCTCAAAATAACTAAACACTTTTTCTTCATACCACAAAAATAAAGCAATAGAAAAATATAGAGAGTAAATACAAAGAATAAAGAACAGGAATAGGAACGAGACACTGTGAAGAGATTGTAATGGAAGGAAGGACAAGGGGAGGGAGGTGGAGTGAAATATGTGGCAGATGTGGAAAGAAGTAGTGGAAGAAGCAGATTGCTGTCTGAGAGTATTGATCCGCCTGTAGCGCAGCCTCACGTCAACTATCTATGTATCTCAGCAGTGGGGTGGGTCGTGGTGGTGTAGTGGTCGTAGTGGTGTAGTGGTCGTGGTGGTGTAGTGGTCGTGGTGATGTAGTGGTCGGGTGGGGTAATGGTCGTGGTGGTGTAGTGGTCGTGGTGGTGTAGTGATCGTGGTGGTGTAGTGGTCGTGGTGGTGTAGTGGTCGTGGTGGTGTAGTGGTCGGGGTGGTGTAGTGGTTGGGGGGTGAGGAATAGAGAATCACAATCCCGGACTACCAGATGACACGCGATGGCTAAATGTACTTATTCTGCAAGGTCATGCGAGTATCTTGTGAAGCGTATTGGGAATAGACACGCCGTTAGCAGTAATCTCTTCTGCCTGTGGCTCAGTAAACCGATTTTATATATCCAGTATTAGATTACAAACAGACATGAGCTGAAAAAGTCGTTTGAAAAACGACTCATTTACCTACATTCATCATCGTCATCTTTTTCTATTCAATTCCAGATCAACTAAGATTGGGATTAGACAATTTTGTAGCAACTTTTGGAGCCTAAGTAACCACGAACCGAATGCCCTTTCTGACTTCGGTTTGAGTCTTAGTGCTTTGTCGCATTTTATGACACGTGCAGTCCACATTTGGTCTATTCTTCAGCAACCTGGACACAAGAGATATGACTCTTTTACTTAGAATAATACAAAACATGTTTAGATTTTTGTTGTATGGCAGAATGGATAGCACGCTTGTCTGTTAGAAGAGAAGCAATCGATTTGAATCTCAGTTGAAATCAGTCTCTGAATTGTCCCTTGTGGTTCTAAGCGGACGTTAAACTGAGCTTTATAATCTTTACCTTTAAGGGCTCCGAGTCCATTTCCTCATAAGACGATGAGGAGTAATATCGGGATAATCCCATTTAGAATTTCATTTAAAGTTATTTTCTCACAAATCACGTTAGTATGATATCGTTAAATCAGATGAATTTTTGAGTAAAATAACTAGTTTAACAACTTCTTTTTCATCTGCATCTGCGACTAGGACGAATACTGACAATGTTTTATCCATTCCTAATCTATTCAGATCTAAAACGGATTACAGTTTTGCTAAAAACCCTAAAGTATGGATTAACGTCATTTTCCTGTCATGAGAATTAGTCAGTTACGAGACGAACACTGGATTTGTACACTGTAATCGTCTGCATTCGACATCTAACAATCAAATTACTGTAAAGTAACTGAAGCCTTCAACTTTATATGAGGCCTTCAAATCTGGTGTAGCGAACAGACTGCCTGAGACAAATGTTCGAGAAAACTTCATATGAAGAAGAGGATGACAAACAAACGTTAGAACAGATCTACTATGAAGAAGAGGATGTGAGACAAATGTTAGATCAGATCAACTATAAAGAAGAGGATGTGAGACAAATGTTACAACAGACCTGCTATGAAGAAAAGGATGTAAGACAAATTTTAGAACAGACCTGCTATGAAGAAGAGGATGTGAGACAAATGTTAACTTTGAATGTTAAATTTGAACAAATGTTAAACAAATGTTAAATGTTAGAACAGACCTGCTATGACGAAGAGAATGCCCGAGACAAATGTCAGAACTTTGTTCTTCTCGTCACAGTGAGACATGAAGCAAATGATCTGAGCGATCAGCAATATCAGCAGACTAACCAGTGGAAACAGCGTAGAGCGCCTCATTGATACTACAATCAATCAATCAATCAATCAGCAATATCAGCAGACTAACCAGTGGAAACAGCGTAGAGCGCCGCAATGATACTACAATCAATCAATCAATCAATCAACAGTATCAGCAGACTAACCAGTGGAAACAGCGTAGAGCGCCTCATTGATATTACAATCAATGAATCAATCAATCAATAAATCAATCAGCAGCATCAGCAGAATAACCAGTGGAAATAGAGTAGAGCGCCGCATTGATACTACAATCAATCAATCAGTCAATCAATCAGCAGTATCAGCAGACTAACCAGTGGAAATAGAGTAGAGCGCCTCATTAATATTACAATCAATGAATCAATCAATCAATAAATCAATCAGCAGTATCAGCAGAATAACCAGTGGAAATAGAGTAGAGCGTCTCATTGATACTACAATCAATCAATCAGCAGTATCAGCAGACTAACCAGTGGAAATAGAGTAGAGCGCCTCATTGATACTACAATCAATCAATCTATCAATCAAACAATCAATCAATCGATCGATCGACAATATGAGCAGAATCTCCAGCGAAACGGTGTAGAGCGCCTCATTGATGTTATAATAAATCAATTTATCAATTCATTCATGATAGGCTAGCCAATTAACCAATCAGTTAACCAATCATTCAATCAATCCATCAATCAAATAATCAATTAGTTAATCTCTTAGTCAATCAAACAATCAATCAATATATCAATAGCGCAGTCGGTCGGTCAAGCATTCGGTCAGTCAATCATTAAATCACTCAATTAATGAAGAAATATTTCATTCACTCAATTTACCAATTCAACAAGCAATCAATTAATCAATCAATAAGTCAATCAAAACATATATTAATCGATTGATTATGACATATTTTAGTCATTTATTCAATCAATCCATCGATCACTAATTAATAAAATAATCAATTAATTAGTCTATATCAATCAATCTAATTGAGTCAATATCAATTTCATGCCTACTCGCTTACTGAGAAGTTTTCTGTCATCCATCTTGATCCAAACTCAAAACTAAATCTTCATAAGTATGTCTCAAATCTTCTGAGAATGTTTGGAGGCAGAATATGAATTTAATATCAATCCATCAATTAACTCGCAAGCCTCCTTTTCTTTTATTCCTGTTACCTTTGGGCTGGTTTGTTAGATTTAGGAATTTGCACCGTTTTTGGATCTTATTTTTGTTCATCGACTGGATTTGTCTAGACAGTGCTCGAGGTCCTAATGGATGAAAGTATCACTCTAATTGTTGTTATGATAGATTATTAAAGCTTGATATGTACAACATAAATCTAATTAAAATAAGAAGATTCGTAAAAGTAACAAATTCATTCTGCGAAACGTGTATTTAAACTTGTAACTGATTAAAAAGTTGTAACTCATTTCTAATGTGTAAATCGTTTGAAACTTGTAATGTATTTAAAAATTGTAGCTGATTTAAAACTTTTAATTTATTTAAAAATTATAAATAATTTGTAACTTGTAACTCATTTAAAACTTTAAGTCATTCTAAGACGATAGCCTAACCACTATGCGGATGAAATAACAATAATAATAATAATTGTTATTATTATTATTATTGTGTATGTTCTGTTTGAAGCATGAAGCAGTTGTTTGTGTATTGTTTTATGAACCTTTGTTTTTTTGTTTGTATATTTTGTGCCTCTTTGTGGCGTCAAAAGATGCATATATAAGCCTTCAACGTCAACACATAGCGAAGATTAGCAAAAACCCCGCTCTGCAACATATCTGATTCTAATTGATCTACACTAGTCACATTAAAATAATCTTACTCCGCCAATGTGATAAAGTTTGTTAAAGGAAGATTTACAATGAAGAGGTGAATTAATTTATTGAATTTACTCTTCTTCCAATTTCTTAATACATTGCAAATGTATTAAGAATAGAAGAGATGGATAGGACACATCCTAAGGGGGGAAGGTTTATTAAAAGAGGTCATAGAAGGTAGAATGGAGGGAAAAAGAGGCAGAGGCAGGCCGAGATTAGATATAGATGATTTAAAGACCCACGCATAAGTGGAAATGAAGAGGAAAACAGACCAGAATGGAGGCGTTATACACCATGGACCAGCCAGTAGGCCGTGCACTAAGAGAGAGATAGAGAGAGAGAGGTGAATGAAAAAGCTTTAAAAGTGTAGCTGCCATGAAATTAAGTCACTACGTGTTATCGAGGGAGGAAACTGATGTTAAATTTGGCTACAGCTTGTGCTATTGGATGGGAGCAGATTATTTCAGTTCAAAAAAGCTGGAAGACCGAGTCGAACCTGTATGGAAATAAATCATCCTGCCTCCAGTTAATGCTCTGAGTTAATGGAACCACAGTTTCTAGGAAAGAGAAAAAGAGCTGAACATATAAGCCTACAGACTGGACTGAACAGGTCGTTTTGTAATTGGCTCATTAGAATAGAAAGCTGGTAAAGCTAATGTTAACGTCACTTTCCTCACTCGAAAGCGATGTCAGTGACGGGAGAGCCCAGGATTTGAACCCCGCACATACTGATCCGCGGTCAATAATTCTTCCGACTTCGCCACTGGCTCCAGCCGTGAATATTAACAGTTTAGTATTACGAATATTCTCTGTTTTATCATTACAATAACAAAATTTTATTACAATAATTACTATTAAAAAGAAATACTTTGATTAAATGAAAGATTATAAAGAAACGTTTAAGATAATTCCTCTTGACTCTGAGAAGCCACATTCGTCAATATGTCACGAACCCAGTGGCACATTAACGAATGCAGTTTTCTGTTCCTACCTATTAGTCTGAGGAAGGCAACGGGAAACCACCTCAAAGCCATACTTTTCTCAAGCTATAGGCTACATAAGGTATGGGTAAGGCATAGACTTTGTGTAGGGATTAACGTGTTGATATGCTCGTATGGAGCGAGAAAGCAGACTTTGAGTATGAATATGTACCTTGGACCTGCCACTTGGCAGTGCACTGAAGAAGAGACCTATTAGTAGTATTATTATAACTTCTATTATTTATATTATTACTGTTAATGTTAACTTATAATAGATAAAAAGTATGGATCTTACATATGATTGCTTCAGTGGGGCTCAATCCATCTTTCTCAATCTGCGCGAAGTAATTGACATAGCCGCAAGATCTCTCCACTGCGTTCTGTGTGACCGTCCTCTCCGTGGGACTCTGAAGCGCCGTTCTACCTCCAGCCATTCTGTACTCTGTCAGAACGCAAAATAGAATATCATCATAACGTCCCTGACATCATCCTTGTATGAGGAAACGGACGTTAAACATTTATTATTATTATTTTATTTTTTTATTTTTTTAATGCCCTGGGCTGTAAAGGGCCCTGGGCTAAAAAATAAGATAAAAGAGACTTTATTTAAATAAAAAAATTTTAAAAAGCGATTCAAATAATTCCTCTGCACTCTGGGAAGCCGCTTTAGCCAAAGTGCCACTGAAGCAGACTGCATTGAATCGCTGGAGAGCAATAGACAGTCGCTGCCACAGAAAAGATTTTTCGCGCTTATCACCAGTAATGGCGCTAATCCTCCTGCCTATTTCGTCAATGAAGTCTGATGCGAGAGAGTTGATGGGCCCCAGGGTCTCAAAGGCAATGGGCATGAAGATATAGTTGCCAGAGATTTCGGCATACTTCAGAGTTTTCCTATTAGCCGCGGCCTCTGCTGCAGCACCAGCAGCAGCGCAAGAAAGGCCGAGATTGCTTATTGAAAAAGTGTCCGTAACAGTGACGTCCCAGCTAACACACTTCCCCTATGCCCATGGGATTTGAGAGATACCGTCTGGACGTTTACCATCAGTGCGGATCAGTCCCAGGGGCTCTTTAATGGCTGGGATATTCGCTCGACTCTGGGCGCGCCAGATCAAGTCGTTTATGAACTGATGTCTGCTGATTCTGCCGGCACTACGCTTGCACGACAGGCCGTGAATGCCTAACGCATTGACTGAGACACCACAAATGCAGTTGTGTGGCTCACATAAGGTAGTGCCCAGACGAAGACCGGCCGCGACTCTGACTGCTTCGTCGTCCAGACGGAGGCCGCATGATGAGATTGGTAAAGCCTTGATCCAGTCTCCACTATGGGGGGGCCGACACTGCGAGCAGCCGCGCCTTTTCTTGTGGCAAAAGTGGCTTCGCAAGGAGTTCCGTGTGCAAAGCAGTAGTGACCTTTGAGTCCCAAGCCTTCATGCTATTAGCCATCATACCGATTGGAGGTTCGGATGTGGACAGAGCAGTCCAAATGCCCTGAATCCTGGATATCTCCAAGTCTGGAATTTGAAAGAATCCGGAAAGGATTATTATTATTATTATTATAAAACGATACTGTGAGAACGCGTGATAGAATCCTATCATTATGCAAACGATACTGTGAGAACGCGTGATAGAATCCTATCATTATGCAAACGATACTGTGAGAACGCGTGATAGAATCCTATCATTATGCAAACGATACTGTGAGAACGCGTGATAGAATCCTATCATTATGCAAACGATACTGTGAGAACGCGTGATAGAATCCTATCATATGCAAACGATAACTGTGAGAACGCGTGATAGAATCCTATCATTATGCAAACGATAACTGTGAGAACGCGTGATAGAATCCTATCATTATGCAAACGATAACTGTGAGAACGCGTGATAGAATCCTATCATTATGCAAACGATAACTGTGAGAACGCGTGATAGAATCCTATCATTATGCAAACGATACTGTGAGAAGAATCCTATCATTATGCAAACGATAACTGTGAGAACGCGTGATAGAATCCTATCATTATGCAAACGATAACTGTGAGAACGCGTGATAGAATCCTATCATTATGCAAACGATAACTGTGAGAACGCGTGATAGAATCCTATCATTATGCAAACGATAACTGTGAGAACGCGTGATAGAATCCTATCATTATGCAAACGATAACTGTGAGAACGCGTGATAGAATCCTATCATTATGCAAACGATACTGTGAGAACGCGTGATAGAATCCTATCATTATGCAAACGATACTGTGAGAACGCGTGATAGAATCCTATCATTATGCAAACGATAACTGTGAGAACGCGTGATAGAATCCTATCATTATGCAAACGATAACTGTGAGAACGCGTGATAGAATCCTATCATTATGCAAACGATACTGTGAGAACGCGTGATAGAATCCTATCATTATGCAAACGATACTGTGAGAACGCGTGATAGAATCCTATCATTATGCAAACGATACTGTGAGAACTCAGAACAGAATTTTCCGATAACGAAAAGGATAATTATGATAATAATTATATTTTTAATGTATAGTTTATATACTATATACACATATACGCCATATAAATACGTATACATGTATAAGTACAGTATTTATATATATATATATATATATATATATATATATATATATATATATACGTGTGTGTATCTATATAACAAAGGTTTAACGTCCGTTTCCTCATACAAGGATGATATCAGAGACGTCATGTACTGTATATACTATATATATACAAACATACACAATATACTGTATATATGTCTATACACTTATTTATACATACTGTATAATAAGCATATATGTGTATACATGTACACATACTTTTACACATATATGCAAGTATATTCACTATACAGTATATAATATATATATATATATATATATACTGTACATGTATATGTAATTATATATGTTATACGCATGTATCAGCCTGACTTGATTTATATTTGTCAGCACATTTATCAATCTCTTACACACATGTAGATGTACCTCTAATTCAAGTTCACTGATTTAAAGGAAATGACATTATCAAAAATCTAATAAATTTCTCTTCAAGTCAATGTCCTCCTGATGTCGTGTCATAAACGATGTTTTCACATATCCTTAAGAAGGCCTTGTTTCAGCGGGTTGCTATGTGGAAGACTTGTGAATTAAGAGAAGCCGAGCTGTGATAGGATTAGTGGAAGAGCGTGAGTAAATTAGACGCTGAAGGTTTCTTTTTGCAAGATTGAAAAATGTAGATTTCATTAGTCGCCCGACAATGGATGGGCGTGTACAAAGTTTATTTGTTCTTTTGCTTTATGAAAATACTACATTTCAATTTTGTTTCATTACTGCATATATTTGATAATCCTTGTTGTAAGCAGGTTGATGGAGAATAGATCAACCTTTCATTGTAAGTGCAACAGGAGACAAAGCATTAAGATCCAATACAAATGTCAGAATGGGCATTCGTTGGTGAACGCTTGGACTCTAGAAATTGTCACAGATTGTTTACTGTATATATATATATATATATATATATACATGTATATATATATATATATATATATATATATATAGACTATAGATATAAACCAATACCTCAAACAATAGATTACAAGATTTCTTCCTTAGTCTACAAAGGTCTACACAACCATGCTCCTCTATACCTAAGTGATACTTGCATACCAGTTTCTACATTGGAGCGACGCAAAATCTTGAGATCTGCTGAATCTGAAATTCTCTGCGTTCCACGAGCTAGAACAAATATGGGTGACAGGGCATACAACATATCTGGACCAACTGTTATAAATAATCTTCTCGTCAGTCTGCGTCAGTCTGATCTATCTCTGCATTGCTTCAAGAAGAAACTCAAAACTCTTCTATTCGATCGAGCATACAATTAATTGAACTCACAGCGCTATATGCATGTAGCATAAAACAGCGTATATGAATGTAAAATATATACATGTATATATATATATATATATATATATATATATATATATATATATACATGTATATATTTTACATTCATATACGCTGTTTTATAAAACAGCGTATATGAATGTAAAATATATACATGTATATATATATATATATATATATATATATATACATGTATATATTTTACATTCATATACGCTGTTTTATGCTACATGCATATAGCGCTGTGAGTTCAATTAATTGTATATATATATATATATATATATATATATATATATATATATATATATATATATAATGGAGAGATGATTTGAGACAGTCTGTTCGTATCCCGACCCTAATTAAATTGGGATTCAAGTGAAGATGATGAATATGATGATGATGATGATGATGATATATAATGGATAAACAGGATTGTTTTCTCAGGGAATGATGCCCCTGCCCAGTAAATGTTAGTCGAAGCTTAGGAAGGCATAGGGGGTCCACCTCATCATAAACAGAATCCCCCAAGCATAATGGTATATCACAAGGAATGTTATAAATATCGTTTTATTAATGTAGATATGAATGTGAAGTTAGACACTGGACGATAATATTTTAGGTCATTTGCATTCAAACCTGTATGCGTTTGTAAATATGCATAGAAAGGCCGCTCGCAAAAATAGCCATATTTATTGAACACCAAGGATAGGGAAATTGGTATGAAATTAAGGCAATTACACACAGAATAATAAGAAATAAATTTAATTCAAGCGAATAGCTTCTAATATATCGAACTACATTGTATGATATTGACGTCACATTTATTCCGATTAACCCAATCACAAATATTCGATTAGACCACTTTACAAATCCTAATACTCCAATTTATTACTTCCAATTCATTCACTACTACACAATTAAATACTCCAATGGGTTACGAAATTCATAGTCGGCCCAATTCTACCATCTGCGTAGTAAAAGGAAAACCTCGAACGAGCGAGGGATCTACGCAGACATGTAATTTATTTTATCGTACATGTTCGTAATTGATAGATTGGGATTTGTCGGGTTCCTCTCTGTACAATCTAAAGAATTTGTTGTTCGATTTTTCATCTCCGCGACATGTAGCAGAGGCCTCTGGGAAACTGCTCAGGAATGATGGATGGGAGAGAGAGAGGGATGGACTCAGAGCGTGGTAACGAGGTGACTTCGAGGAATGGACTCATCCGGCTGATTAATTGCTTAGTAACGTCCAGGTCCAAGCGACTTCACATACGCCTCACAACCTTTTTTAACATACTATCTTGTGGGGGGAGGGGAGTTCCCAACACAAGATAATTCGTCCTAGAGTTGGATCCCGCAGTAACCATGATTTACCTGCCCCTTCCCACTCAAAAAAGACGTTCCTCCGCAGTTAAAATAAAGCTGGTAAAAAGCTAATGTTAACGTCCGTTTTCACACTCGAAAGCGATGTCAATGACGGGCGAGCCCAGGATTTGAATCCCACACATACTGATCCGCTGTCAAATATCTTACCGATATCGCCACTGGCTCCAGCCAAAACAATGGAAGCATCACAATGTTTTTGAGTGATTTTGTGTTATTGAATATTTTCACATGGACAACAAAATAGAGGTTCTCTGCGAACCCCCAACCCCTAGAAATTCTAACACTAGACTTAAGCCATAAAGAATTAAATTAGAGATTAACAGATGGGATATATACGGTTTGACACAAATTATTGTTAATAACTTGCCTTATAGAACTAGGCAACATAGGCTACATATTATATTGTAAACAATGACAGTGTAAAAAAAATAATGTGAATTATCTATCATGTATGACTTTGCATCGCTACAACTTTAAAAACGCTTGTTCAAACCGTTCGTGAGTTTATAAATATTGTCCATTTCACCAATCTTGTATTGATATATTTTAGTTATTTTATTCTTTGAACCACTTAAACAGAAATTGACTTTCGTAAGAGGCAATTGAAACTTGAAGGTGTCATTTATACATGCACACACCCATTTATTTATCTTAACTTATTACTTAGTTTCTGATAATGCCTATTTCAGTTTTTGTCACGCTTTCATTGATGTGATTACTCTGTGAAATGTTGTGAAAATGAAACATTTATCGCTTTATCTTTTTTTATCTTTATCAATAGTTACAGAAAAATAGATCGGTATGTATAGATTTCAACTAATCAGGTAATATACATGTATAGGATATTCCTCCACTAGTTTTCATCTTTTCATCGTAATATAGAACCTGATATTACAGACGTCTTACACAACACTGTATTTGTCGAATACAGTCTGCAAAAATAAAATTACGACACTGACACTGACGGTGAGTGAGCTTCATTGAGGCAGTGTAACAATATAGTGTAACAATTGGACTACCGAGTGTTGGTAACTAGAATAAAAACCTCAGATAAATAATAAATAATAAAGGTTTAACGTCCATTTCCTCATACAAGGACGATGTCAGGGATGTCCCCCTACCACATGTCACTACAAATCGATTCATCCCAACGATCTGAAAAGACATGTGTTGAAGAGAAAGAAGAAGATCCTAAACGGTGCCGGTCCGGTGATCAGAAAAAACAATCAGGCAGGATGAAAAAAGTCTATGGTAGGAAGATACACACACACTCATTACTATTGGGTTAATTCAAAACCTATTATGCAATTGATAGGTGCACAGTTTGATTAAGACAGTCATGGTCGGCATCTATATCTTTAAATAGATGTTGCGATGTTGCGTTATTTCTCATAAATCAATGCGAGCTATCAAAGGCGATAATCACTGATATTGTCTGAAACCAGTTGCGATGTCGGTATGCTATCCGACCGTGAATCAGTATGTGTGGTTTAAAATCCTGGGCTCGCCCGTCACCGATATAGCTTTCGAGAGATGAAACCGACGTTAACATCAGGTTTATAGCTTTAAGCATGAGTGAGAAAGAAAAACGTAAACTACGAAGCGCAGTGTTAAGGAACAGTGTAATACGTGCATATGTAGGTCTGCATAATTATGTTAGATCTCCATTGTAGCACATGCGGAATGTCATGTGTGTAACTTTACGTATAATAATAATAGTAATAATAATAATAATACACATCATAGTGAAATTATCAACTATGTTGAGATCTATCATTTTATCATTTTTAATACCACATGTTTAAACCGTTAGGCAATTTTGTCCATTTTCCGTACAGTCCAGTGAATGTCCGAGATTTTACTCTCAGATCAGCGCGGCTGGGAATCGAACCCACGAGAGTTCGATTCACCTCAGGGTCTGTCATTTAAAACTTCATGACGTTATCTACACCCTTAGCCATAGCGCTATTGAGACATTCAGAGTGTGTATGTGAGTATACACCCATACACACTCACACACACACACACACACACACACACACACACACATATATATATATATATATATATATATATATATATATATATATATGTATATATATTTATATATATATAATATACATGTATATATATATATATATATATACTTTTAGAAAAAATATGGGCAAAAAGCTACTGGCATATAAATTATGTTCGCTTCATTATCAAGCATGATGCGCAAGAAATCTTGAGAGCAGTAGAGAGTTAATTAACATATATAG
Organism: Enchytraeus crypticus; assembly: GCA_905160935.1. Lineage (NCBI taxonomy): Eukaryota > Metazoa > Annelida > Clitellata > Enchytraeida > Enchytraeidae > Enchytraeus > Enchytraeus crypticus. The sequence continues at coordinate 68,206 of CAJHZI010000206.1, read as the reverse complement.
AGAAACTTAATATATGTAGACTTAGGCAACGTTTAACTTTGTATAGTTTCAGTTTCTGCTGAGGTTAACAGGGTGAATTAACTTCTTCGGTTCTCATACGGTAAATTTAATTTGATTTATCACATCCATCAGCGTCCATATTTCTTACAACACCCGTAAAACAATTTTCTGCGTGACTTTAATATATTACATAATATATTATAACTTTGGTTCTAAAGAAAGGCTGTTTTCAGAAACTTTAAGTTCACTGAGGAACACTGGCCTACTTCTACTTTAATTTTTTAAGTATTTAATTATCTTTAAATTATCTAAATTTCGGAATTTCATTCATTTTAGTTCTTTATTTTTCTTTAGTTATTTAGTTTTTTAGTGAGTTTATCTTTAATTATCTTCAATTTAATATCTTTAATGATTTAACCAAAATTTAAATTTTGCCATACTACTTTAATTAACCACTTTGACGTAAAAGGTAACAAAGCACTAAGATCTAAACCATCGTCAGAAAGGGCATTCGGTTGGTGAGCGCTTAGGCTCCAGAAATTTAAAAACATATCCTCAGTCCCAACCCTAGTTAGACTGGGATTCAAGGGGGTGATGACAATAATTTTAAACTCGACAGAATTTCTATCAATTTCTTCGAAACAGAGCTTTCAATTGATTACTCAGAGAGATCTTAAAGCCTAAAACGTCCCTGACATTGCCTTATGGACATTGCCTGACGTCCCTGACATTGCCTTATGGACATGTCCGACGTCACTAACATTGCCTAATGGCGAGGAACTGGACGTTATATTCTTATTGATTGATTAGCGCAGATCTACTATAGTAAACTAATGACACATGATGACTAGAGACTGACCGGATCTATACATTCTTATGTACTTCCTTCCACTCAGCTCCGGACAAGGATTCTAAGTGGAAGCTAAGGAATGCACTAAGCGCATCAGGTATAGTAAATTTAATTCCAGTATATAGTCAGCATCTAGCGCACAGTGAGAGCATTAAAGTAATGCGAGATCACTCGGTACAGAGGAAGACCTATGGAGAGGTACAGAGGAAGACCTGTGGAGAGGTACAGAGGAAGACCTATAGAGAGGTACAGAGGAAGACCTATGGAGAGGTACAGAGGAAGACCTATGAATAGGTGCAGAGGAAGATCTATGGAAGAGGTGGGGTGTAAGAGGCTCTCAATTATCTGAGAGAGAGAGAGATTTGTTTATTAGATCCAAACACAGCATATAACATACAAAATGAAAATAGCACACGGAAATAGTCAAATGGAATAGAAAGCAAAATAATATAAAATAAAAATTTGAAAAAGAGAAATATAACATCAATCATACAAATTAAGCAGAGCCATCAAAGAGAACGAGAAGCGTTCTATCTAGTTGAACACCTATTTATCCAGAGTTATCATACGAACAGAAACCTGCACCAGAATAATAAAAATAAGATAAAATACATTATCTGAACTATGCATGTACAGTATATTATGGAATCTTCTTTATTTCTTTAATTCTCACCTCCCTAGTGTAATAATAATTCGCATTTCATCTTCGTAAAAATTTATGTTACACTTGAGATTCATAATTAATCAATTAATGATTAAAATACAGGCTTTATAATATATAAGTTACTTTCTAAAATCAGGTCTCTTAATTAGTCAATTTTCATTAGTTGATCTCAGAATTGATAAAGTAATTGTATAAAGTTAGTCAATATTGTACTCGTATATACACATTTCGTTCCAGTCATAACTACTGGTGTAAGGCACAATATTGCATACTAGACATTTATTACTAACGCTTTCACTTATGATCACTTCATTGTGCTCAATTTTGGGTTACTGCAGCAACAGTCTCCAGAAAAGGCTGGAGCCAGTGGCAAAGTAGGTAAGACACTCGACCGCTGATCAGTATGTGCGGGGTTCAAACCCTGGGCTCGCCCGTCACTGACATCGCTTTCGAGTGAGGAAACTAACGTTAACCTTATCATTACCAGCTTTTCAGCTTCGTATAATTTATCCTATGTTACCAGAAATTTATTTTTAAGCTAAGCTAAAGCTAAAAATATCAAATTTTGTGTCAGTTTTCTGTTTGATGGTATGTCAGTTATGGGGAGAGCACTCGATTTGAACGCTGCAAATAAAATTGATGAATAAAATCAAATGTTACATTGGATAAAACTTCTGACTGAATGATGAATAAAATCAAATGTTACATAGGATAAAACATAGAGCTATTTGATGAATAAAATCAACTGCATCTAGGATAAAAAGCTGGTAAAGCTAATGTTGAGATCAGTTTCCTCACGCGAAAGCAATGTCAGGCAGTGACGAAAGCAGTGACAGGCGAGCCCAGGATTTGAACCCCGCACATACTGATCCGCGGTTGAGTATCTTACTGACGTCGCCACTGGCTCCAGCCAGGATAGAACATCTAACTGAACGATGAATAAAATCAAATGCTAAACAGGATAGAATACATAGATGTTAGATGAATAAAATCAAATGCTAAACAGGATAGAATACATAGATGTTAGATGAATAAAATCAAATGCTAAACAGGATAGAATACATAGATGTTAGATGAATAAAATCAATGCTAAACAGGATAGAATACATAGCTGTTAGATGAATAAAATCAAATTACATAGGATAGAACATATAGCTATGTGAGAAATAAAGTAAAATTATACATAAGATAGAATACCTAGCTATGTGATGAATAAAATCAATGCACATAGGATAAAACACAGAGCTATTTTATGAATAAAATAAAATGCTACATTGGATAGAATGAAAGAGCTATTTTATGAATAAAATAAAATGCTACATTGGATAGAATGAAAGAGCTATTTTATGAATAAAATCGAATGCTACATTGGATAGAATACATAGATATTTATTGAATAAAATTAAATACTATATTGGATAGACCATAGCCTATGCCTATGTGAGAAATGAAATAAAATTCGACATAAGATAGAACACATAGCTATGTGATGAGTAAAATCAAATGCACTGTAAGATAGAACTTCTAACTGAATGATGAATGAAACCAAATGCTACATACGATAGAACACCTAGCTATGTGATGAATAAAATAAAATGCTACATAGGATAAAACATGGAGCTATTTGATTAACAAAATCAAACGCTACGTGGGATAAAACACAAAGCTATTTGATAAATAAAATAAAATCTCTTGCCGTATTCGACGCATTTCCTCCAGAGACCGGTCGTGGTTTTCTTGATGGTAACGTTGCTGGCCTGCCCATCGGACACCTTTCTCTCGAGGGCATGGAACCAGTAGCCTGTGGACACGGCTATACACAGGCAGGCGAACGATACACAGGAGAATATCATCGTGGATGTCGTCAGGGCTAGCTTCTTGCTACATCTGTATGTCATGGTAACACTGTTGTCTCAATTGAATTCTCAATTGTTGTCTCAATTAGAGTCAAGTTAATTTGTTTACTTTAACTTTGCTAATTCTGTCTCTTAGTGACAGCTTTGATTCTTTCGATCGAGAAGAGTTCAGTTTGTTATTATAGCTGAGACTACTTCAATAATATTTTACTTGCTATAAGATCTGTACCTTAGAACTAGTCCACATTGTTCATATTCTTTTTTCTTCTGCTTTGTTAACTAACGCACAAATCTTTGATTTTGCTATTAAAGTTATGTAACAGGACAAAACTCTGGATTACTGTTGGTTTCAAAATTTATACCTGAAATAATAAAGTTAAATATACTACATATTTCTTCTGACTGCAAATATTTAATCTACAGGCATCAGTGCAATACAATCAATCACTCAATCAATCAATCAATCAGCCGCTCGCGTCTGCTTCATTTCTGCCTCAGATGTACTGCTTTGAATCAAACTCAACGTTATGGAATCGGTTTTTCAAATGATTAAAGTGGCGGGGGAACGCAGGTGAACTTAGTTCCCTAGCTCACTTTTTTAGATGAGTTCTCTGGGCTAGAGAATCATATTAGCTACTTAGAGATCTGTACGTACATAACATGGGGAGGCCTTTCTGACCGTTCTCCAAGCTCTCACATCCCACGTTAAACACTCAACTTTAATATTCATTTTCATGTCTTAAACTCTTCACTGTAAGCCTGCAGTGACATAATAGATGACAAGAGCCAGCATAAAACGGTTGACACGTCAATTGGTTTTACTAAATATAAATGTATCAATATACGAAACGGGTTTCTGAAACCTAATGTGCTAACACTTAACTGAATTCTTTCCCGTGTTGTTTCTGGCGCACTAAAAATCGTAAACAGCACTCGATAAAAAAGACGACTTATCAAAAACCGTGGAAGTCCTTATGTCACAGCTTTGATGACCGTCATTATGAAAGTCTTTACAATATGTCATAGTTGCTATGACATAGTCATTATGTAAGTCTGTCAGTCTTTCTGACAACGCCTCTTTTGACGTGATAAGTTTCTTACTCTTTAAATAAACTTTAAATAAACTTTAAATAAACTTTAAATAAACTTTAAATAAACTTTAAATAAACTTTAAATAAACTTTAAATAAACTTTAAATAAACTTTAGAGAAAGTTAAGGCAGTCAGTTTGAGACACTTTGAGACAATTATTTGCAAATTATTAGATAGGCAAATATTATTGTATTCAAATATTTTTTCTCTTAATATATTTTTAATATTTTTTATAAAGTTGTATATTTTTATTGAAATATTTATTTATTTAAACAACAAATTTAATAAGCATTATTTGTTTAAATTTATCTTTAATTTAGTGCTGATAAATAGTCTTCATATAGTCTTCATATAGTCTTCATATAGTCTTCATATAGTCTTCATATAGTCTTCATATAGTCTTCATATAGTCTTCATATAGTCTTCATATAGTCTTCATATAGTCTTCATATAGTCTTCATATAGTCTTCATATAGTCTTCATATAGTCTTCATATAGTCTTCATATAGTCTTCATATAGTCTTCATATAGTCTTCATATAGTCTTCATATAGTCTTCATATAGTCTTCGTATGAATAGTCTTCATGTACATTTTACTATTTCTGATATACAATTGTTTACCATATTTCAACAGGCATCCTTAATCAATAGCAAAATCTGAAAACTACATTATATAACTATCTGATATCAAAACATAGTCATAAATTAAATAAAAGTAGGCCTACATAGCTAATGAGAAAGGCGAAATAACGTAGCAAAGTATAACTAGCATACCAGAATGGAAACATGTTCTCCTTTTGGCTGTTTAACTATTTAAAAATCATAGTTCTCCTTTTGGCTGTTTAACTATTTAAAAATCATAGTTCTCCTTTTGGCTGTTTAACTATTTAAAAATCATAGTTCTCCTTTTGCCTGTTTAACTATTTAAAAATCATAGTTCTCCTTTTGGCTGTTTAACTATTTAAAAATCATAGTTCTCCTTTTGGCTGTTTAACTATTTAAAAATCATAGTTCTCCTTTTGGCTGTTTAACTATTTAAAAATCATAGTTCTCCTTTTGGCTGTTTAACTATTTAAAAATCATAGTTCTCCTTTTGGCTGTTTAACTATTTAAAAATCATAGTTCTCCTTTTGGCTGTTTAACTATTTAAAAATCATAGTTCTCCTTTTGGCTGTTTAACTATTTAAAAATCATAGTTCTCCTTTTGGCTGTTAACTATTTAAAAATCATAGTTCTCCTTTTGGCTGTTTTACTATTTAAAAATCATAGTTCTCCTTTTGGCTGTTTAACTATTTAAAAATCATAGTTCTCCTTTTGGCTGTTTAACTATTTAAAAATCATAGTTCTCCTTTGGCTGTTTAACTATTTAAAAATCATAGTTCTCCTTTTGGCTGTTTAACTATTTAAAAATCATAGTTCTCCTTTTGGCTGTTTAACTATTTAAAAATCATAGTTCTCCTTTTGGCTGTTAACTATTTAAAAATCATAGTTCTCCTTTTGGCTGTTTTACTATTTAAAAACCATAGTTCTCCTTTTGGCTGTTTTACTATTTAAAAATCATAGTTCTCCTTTTGCCTGTTTAACTATTTAAAAATCATAGTTCTCCTTTTGGCTGTTTAACTATTTAAAAATCATAGTTCTCCTTTTGGCTGTTTTACTATTTAAAAACCATAGTTCTCCTTTTGGCTGTTTAACTATTTAAAAATCATAGTTCTCCTTTTGGCTGTTTAACTATTTAAAAATCATAGTTCTCCTTTTGGCTGTTTAACTATTTAAAAATCATAGTTCTCCTTTGGCTGTTTAACTATTTAAAAATCATAGTTCTCCTTTTGGCTGTTTAACTATTTAAAAATCATAGTTCTCCTTTTGGCTGTTTAACTATTTATAAATCATAGTTCTCCTTTTGGCTGTTTAACTATTTATAAATCAAAGCTTCGTTTGCAAATGTATAGCTTTCACGCTATCAAACACTGCATAGAAACTGATTTCACCTAGGATATGGTTACAATTATTGGTTAAAACTCTTAATTGGACTCAGGAGGATATGTAGTGATGATCAGGGTTAGGATTGTCATGGCTTCAGGATATTGTGATTACGTCTAAATATAGAAGAACAGAGGTTCTTCACATGCAATTCTCCGGGCGGTATAAATGATTTCGTGTCATTGGACTATCGGCAATATCATGAAAAACAACATCAGAAAGCAGAAAAACAACAACAACACTAACAACAACAGCAACAACTTTAACAGCAGCAGCGAATGGCATGCACAAAAGCAACCTATATACAAGACTTTATATAGCAATATAATGTACAATTGCACACAAATATGTTCGTAATGTATGCATATATAGGGTCTGTGCACTTTAAATTCACACATGACTATATGTATGATATATATATATATATATATATAATTATATATATATATATATATATATATATATATATATATATATATATATGCTGTACACATATACAGGTAGATATTCATACATATCTAACGTATGTATATATAGAGAGAGTATATGTTTATTTCGACAACAACAACATCAGTGTAAAGTCGCATACATACAAAGTGTACAAAAAGAGAAATAAAAGTACAAGCTTTCAACAAACATAACCAATGATGCAATTAATTAAAACAAGCCCAATACTATTCAATCGGTCCCTAGTGAGAGCATTGCTCTATCTGGCTAGTCGCCGACATGGTATGGGAAAGTGCTTCTATCAGTATATTTTACCAGTTCTTGAATAAAAAAGATTTTTATAGGATACTAAAATTACATACACTTATAGCCAGTTTTATGGAATCGGGTACGCTATTCCGTATTTGAACACTAGACACATAATCGAGTTAAATCTATATATATATATAATATATATATATATATATATATATATATATATATATATATATCCCTTTACAGTTCACAAGCAATGCAAACAAACAAGTTAATGCAATAAGTGAGCACAATTTAAATGTGAACCATGGTGAACTTAAAACGAAAATATAAAGTAGAAATTAAAGAATTAAATAAAGAAATTCAAAATAAAGAAAATTAATGATAATAGGTAGGCATAATTATACATTTAAGATCAGTATCATAAATAACTATTTAATAAATACTGACGAAGATTAATATTGAAAAAGTTAACGGAACGAGATGATCGTTAATATATATATATATATATATATATATATATATATATATATATATATATATATATATATATATATATATACATTTACATGTATGTATATATATATTATATTATATATATTGTATACTATTTATAAATCGACCGAATAACATCACCATATTTTCGATCATTACGACACTATACACGTATATAACGTCTAATTAATTAGCCTATAATAGAGACTAATCCATAAAGATAACCATAGTTAACCTACGCGTACCTATGTTATGTTACACTATCGACAATATTGTCTGTAACTGCGGCAGTTGTCACTGACTGAATATTTTCTAACATTCCGATGGCATCTTTGTCATTACTGTAGCTTTTCTAAATAAATTACAAGTACCGGAGTGCTATGCTCCGATGTGCGCTCGCAGCTGTGATTCCTTCCAGCCGCTAGGGATTGCTTTCCAGTTGTAGGATACCCTCTCTGTCTGTTCATCTTTCTCTCTCTCTCTCTCTCTCTCTCTCTATCTCTCTCTCAATATTTTCTCTCCCTCTCCCTCTCTCTTTCTCTCTCTCTCTATCTCTCTCTCTCTCTCTCAATTTTCTCTTCCATCTGTCTGTCATTTGTCAATTATTTTCACTAATTGAGAAATGAGAGTTAGTATCACAAATATCTTAAGTGAATATGTAAATAAATAATAATAATTAATTAAGGATAGCAAATAATAAATAACTAAATATTATCCGATACGTCTACGTGTAATTTAAATACTGTCTGAAACTCTTGAACATTTTCTTCGCTTATTCCCACACACACACACTCTCTTTCTCACTCTCTCTCTCTCTCTCTCACTCTCACTCTCTCTCTCTCTCTCTCTCTTTATTTTTATTATTCTCTCTGCTCCTCTTCATAATAAATTTTCTACTCATTCTCAACATAAATATTGTTTATTACCTTTCTCAGTCTACATGCATCTTTCAAGCTATCTCCTCCATCTATCTCGATGTCAAACATCCATAATATATATAAAGCTAAAAAAAGCTAAGGTTAACGTCAGTTTCCTCACTCGAAAGCGATGTCAGTGACGGGCGAGCCCAGGATTTGAACCCGCACCGTCTGATCCGCGGTCGAGTATCTTACCGACTTCGCCACTGGCTCCATATATATATATATATATATATATATATATATATATATATACATATATATATAGATATATATATATATTTACATATATATAGATATATATATATATTTGTGCCTCTCTCTGTCTTTCTCTCTCTCTCTCTCTCTCTCTCACTCTCTCTCTCCATTCCCACTTTCTCTCTCTCTCTTTGTCAGTCAGCGTATCAGCACATCTCTCTCATTCCTCTACATGTCTCTCTACCTTACCTCGTCCTACTCTTTAACGTTCACTCGTAGTATCTGTTAATAACTTATGCCTCTACATATCTCTCTATTTCACCTCGTCTGTCTATCTCTCACTACTACTCAATCTCACTTCTATCTCTACATATCTCTCTGCTTCACCTCGTCTGTCTATCCCTAACTACTACTACTTATCTCACTCCTATCTCTAAATATCTCTCTACCTCACCTCGTCTGTCTGTCTATCTCTCACTCGTATGCTAAACTCTATCCTAGCCCTGCCCTCAGCTCAGCATGTCGCTGCTCAGCAGTGGTCGATCAGGCGCTCGGCTCCGAGCTGAGCTGACCACAACGAGAGGCTGTGTGATAGAATAGGAGAGTAGAGGAGAGGAGGGGGCAGTAATTGTATGGTACCTCTCTCTCTCTCTCTCTCTCTCTCTCTCTCTTAGTGCACTGCCTACTGGCAGGTCCATGGTATATGGCGCCTCCACTCATCGCTATCTTCCGTTTTCCTCCTCATGTCCACACATGAGAGGATCTTTAAATCATCTGTAACATTCCTTTTGATAGACCAGTGTTCTTTATATAGTTTTATATATCAATATATTCATAATTAGCATGGTATAACGAACATATAATTCTTAAACTTAACTTATTTCAGAAATTTTTGACTTTTTAATTTTTCGATTGAACAGATGGGTGATCAGCTAGATAGAATATTATTTTAAATGATCGTCGAAGGCTTAAGTAAGATATGTGTTTATTGTTTGTAAATATCGTATAAGTCCTAATTGAACTAACCTGCTTTCTTGTCTCTCTTTCTCTCTCTCTATCTCTCTGTCTGTCTCTCTCTCTCTCTCTCTATAATATATATATATATATATATATATATATATATATATATATATATATATATACATGTATATATATATATACTGAATATATATATATATATATATATATATATATATATATATACATGTATATATATATATATATATTCTCTCATTCTCTCTCCCTCAATTTCTCTATTTTTCGCTCACTAGCTCGCTCTTTAGATCAGTAGAAAAGTAGAGAATTAAAACTTATTTTACTAAAGATTTATTTAGATACCGCACCCCTGACTCTCTCTTCTGCTCTGAAGCCTGAGGAACGTCTGACCGGCTTCAACCACCCGCAACCTCTTAACTCTCTTATATCCCTCTGTGTCTAAATACCCTAGCTGCTTACTGCTGCTTTCTTCAGCAGCTGCTTCATGCTGCTCTCTTCAGCAGCTGCTTCATGCTGCTTTCTTCAGCAGCTGCTTCATGCTGCTTTCTTCAGCAGCTGCTTCATACTGCTTTCTTCAGCAGCTGCTTCATGCTGCTTTCTTCAGCAGCTGCTCACTGCTGCTTTCTTCAGCAGCTGCTCACTGCTGCTTTCTTCAGCAGCTGCTCACTGCTACTTTCTTCAGCAGCTTTCCAAGCATCTGAGAGTGAATCAGCTGTAGCTGCTGTCTCTTTCACAGCAGCTCCAGCTGTAGCTGCTGTAGCTGCTGTCTCTTGAAGCAGCTGTAGCTGCTGTCTCTTCCACAGCAGCTGAGATTGAAGCAGCTGCAGCTGTTTAGATTAATTTCTTGAATCAGCTACATCTACCATATCTGCATTCAATGCTACAGTTTTGTGCTATTGTTTTGTCCGGACATAGATAAGTCGTTCACTGCTAGTGTCGTAAGAGAAGACTAATCAAAAATCGGTAACTGAAGAAATTAAAACAAATTTCAGAATAATTTAATTTGTTCCAGCCTATAAAAGATGTCCTGTCTCTAATCAGTACTCCAAGAGAGAGAGAGAGAGAGAGAGAGAGAGAGAGAGAGAGAGAGAGAGAGAACCACAGAAACAGAGACAGAGGGAAGAAGAGAGTGAAAGAGAGAAAGAGAGAGAGAGATAATAGGCATTTTAACCGTTCTTGAAGAAGCCATACAAGCTATAGAAATTGACCTGAAGAAGCCTTACTTCTCGAGCAATGGACTACAATAAGTAGATTTGACCGTGTCGCGTGATAATGCAATTAAATAATTAGATAATTTGATGTTTGCTCTTAAGATACATGGACTACAATACCATACATTCTTGAATCAGCTACAACTTGAGTAGATACGCTGACTGGATATAGAGGTATATATTCGTTTATTACTTGAAATCTGACATACCGCAAAAAACGTACAAACATACATGGAACAAAAAGCAAATAGAAAGTTCAATAATACCAAGACAACAATAGTCCAAGATAATGTTTCATAACAGTCATTATACGATATTCTAATGATAAAATCTAACTACGGAAGGAATGGGTTTAAATGGTATTTAAATTGGATGGGCCCTCCACTAAGCTTGATATTAAAATATAATAAATCTTGCTTTTATTTCAAAATAATCTAACAGCCGCAGATAGGTTTCATACAAACATGATTAGCCTACATTATACGAGAAGATAATGTCACAGTCACACAAAATACTAACAATGCATTTTAAACCAAGATTAAATTAGCTATGGTTTTACAGCATCACTTAGTGTCATGCGGGTTATGACATTTTTATCTTTCAAAGAGCTACGCTTTGTTGGTATGGCGTAAGTTCTTTTTGCAACGTTTCTTCGGGTTTGATATGAATGTTGGTTTAGTGAGGGCATAAGTGGAGCCAGAAAGTGGTCAGAATTATTACAGACTGACCTAAATAGCTTACTGTCAGCTGACATGCAGAGATTCTCAAAAGTTTGCTCTTTGTTATAAGACCAGCCCTTTTTGTTCATCTTAAAAATGCTTCTAGGCGGTTTCTATCGTCAGCAGAAGTAAACCCCCACCAAAATTGTGAGGCGTAGACTAATATACTAAGAGTAGAAGCCTGTAACACTATCTACAGGAGTTCATTTGATAGACCTTTTTTGCGCAAGGAGTATAAAGCAAAAATATTACTCGAACATGAGGATATAAGATTGGATATGTGAGAAGAAAAGGAAAAATTACACGAAATCGTGACTCCCAAACATTTGAGATTTGAGACTCGTTCTATTCCAGCTAAGTAGGGCAATTCAATTATTTGACGCTTAAAGCTAGGTGACTTAAAGACTATTTCCTTAGATTTACTTCTGTTTAGCTGTAGATTGTTTACTGAAGCCCATCTTTCTAAGTTCATTAATTCTACTTCAGTTAGATGGAAATGTGATGATGGTACTATGAGATATGTATCATCAGGAAATTTTAGTAAAGAATTTGCTGAATGCATTGTCCTTAGATCAGAGGAAACAACAATAAATACAGGAGGACCAATGGCAGAGCCTTGGACAACACTTGCATTTATTGTTTTAGAGGATATTTGACCTTCGAAGATGGTCGTATGAGAACGGTCAGATAAGAAGCTAGCAATCCACCCATTAACAGAATAAGGGACATTCAGATTGCAAAGCTTTTAAATTATCTTTGAGTGTTTGACGGTATCAAAAGCCTTACTGAAATCAAGAGCTATTACTCTAACAAACGTTTGGTTTTCAAGTATTGAGGATATTTTGTGAAAGAGAGTGATAAGGGCGGCAGTGGTAGAACCTGTTGGTCGAAAAGCAAACTGGTTAGCAAAGTCAAGGTCTGGAGGTGGAGACAAGAGCGCCCAGGAGATGTATCTTGAAGTGATGATACATTCAGTTATGCGTGAAAGCACAGACGTTATTAAAATTGGACGGTAGTCTGATGGGGCATTAGGATGAGGAACTTTACGTACAGGTTTAATCACTGAGGCTTTCCATTGTGTGGGAACATATGAGTTGGTAATAGAAATATTAATAAGTTTGGCAAGCGGTGCACAAAATACTGGTGCAGATATCCTGAGAAACCACGATGGAAGACCGTCAGGTCCTGTAGCGGTAGGTTTCAGTGTATCCAGTATGTTGAAGATGGTGATTTCAGAAATAGGAGATAGTGGCGCACTATTAGATTGACTTACGACTGGCTCAATGTATTGATTGTCCGTTGAGACATGAGCATAATGGTAATTAAGCGTCTCAGCTGTTATATTAGAATTCAGTGGCATCTGTTGAAATTGCTTTTTACTTGAGACCTTTTCTACAGCAGCCCAGAGGTCATAGGAATTGGTTGCTAAATTGAGTTTGGTAAGCTTTCTAGAGTTGTATTTGCTAATAAGCTTACCAATTTTTTCTGTAAGGGCATTAGCATGCTCAACTTTACCTTTTGCGCATTAAGCTGTTTCTCTTTCTTAAAAAAGATTTTATTTCAGGAGTGATAAAGTCAGGATCTTGAGAAGTTAATGTGACAGTTTTAATGGAAAGAAGGAGTTAAGAAGAGACGTTGCTTTGGAGTAGAAATGATCAAATGACTCTTACACAATCTTATTATCTAAACCTATCAAATCTGAAGATGTAATAGTTGCAATATGTGCACGATATTTAGCACGATTAGTAGGTGTATTAGAGCGATATACTATAGACTTACAAGTTTTAGTTTTACTAATTTTTACGTTACCATTATAAGCTACAATAGCTGAATGGACACTAATTAAAACAGATTTAATAATTTTTACATTGCTATACTGAACATCGGATAAAAATATATGATCTAAAGTTGAATAGACTTGTGTCAGTATGTCACACTATAGAGTTGAATTACGTCAGTATTTCACACTATAGGGTTGAATTACGTCAGTTGAATTATGTCAGTATTTCACACTATAGGGTTGAATTATGTCAGTTGAATTATGTCAGTATTGCAAACTATAGAGTTGAATTATGTCAGTATTTCACACTATAGAGTTGATTTATGTCAGTATTTCAAACTATAGAGACGAATAGATTTAGTTCAGTATTTCAAACTATATCAGCAATCACTGGGCAGAGCTGATTGCTCTGGCTGACTATCTACAGAACCTGCCCTACTGATTAATCTGAACTCTACCAGACATTGCAGCAGCTGACCTGAGCAATTTCTACTGCAGTTCACAGCTGCGAAGATGAATCTTCAATTCGTCTATCTCTATACATGTATAAATCTGTCTCCATCTATCTATATATATATATCTCTCTCTCTCTATTTATCTACCTATCTATCTATATCTATCTCTATCTCTGTCTCCCTCTATATACATCATAAAGCTCTGTCTTTCTCTCTGTCTCTCTCTCTCTCTCTCTCTCTCTCTCTCTCTCTCTCTCTGTCAGTCTCGCATCTCTATCTCTCTCTCTCTCTCTCCATCTATCTCTCTCTCACACTCTCTTTGTCTCTATATAGCTCTCTCTCTCTCTCTCTCTCTCTCTCTCTCTCTCTCTATCTATCTATCTTACAATTTTTATCCCTATCTGTCTTTCTCTCTTTCTTTCTCTCTCTCTCTCTCTCTCTTTATTTGTAAGTGTGTGTGTTGGCCAGTATATTTCACAGTTCTAAACTCTTATCACGTAGACCATCCTACATCCAGATTGCATCACGAGTCATTGAGATATCTTAGCAATGTCGTTTAAAATCGATACTACAAATACTTTGAGAATCATATGCGTTTAGCGCGACCATGGCATATAGCACTTTCAACCAACATATCGTCAGCTTTCACTTTCGCATTTAACGAAGAAAAGGAAAGCTGAAGTTAGAATTGTATGAAAGACTTAGTCTTATATGTCAGCATTGCCATGGACCTGCGGCTAGGCAGTATACTATGAGAGAGAGAGAGAGAGAGAGAGAATGGAGAAAGTGATAAGTGATTAATGACAAGTTTTGGGTTAGTTTCTTTAATGAAGCATTTAGTTAATGACGCCCCTACTTCTCCACTGACAGGAGATAGTGGAGAAGTCGGTTACGACCACGGATCAGTATGCGCGGGGTTCAAATCCAGGGCTCGTCCGTCACTGACATTGCTTTCGAGTGAGGAAACTGACGTTGACCTTAGCTTTACCAGCTTTTACCCTACAGCGTGGCTCTATAGCGTGGCTCTACAGCGTGGCTGTATAGTGTGGCTCTACAGCGTGGCCCTACAGCGTGGACCTACAGCGTGGCTCTACAGCGTGGCTCTACAGCGTGGCCCTACAGCGTGGCCCTACAGCGTGGCTCTACAGCGTGGCTCTACAGCGTGACTCTACAGGGTGGCTCTACAGGGTGGCTCTATAGCGTGGCTCTACAGCGTGGCCCTACAGCGTGGCTCTACAGCGTAGCTCTACAGCGTGGCTCTATAGCGTGGCTCTATAGCGTAGCTCTACAGCGTGGCTCTACAGCGTGGCTTTATAGCGTGGCTCTATAGCGTGGCTTTATAGCGTTGCTCTATAGCGTTACTCTACACGGGGCTCTACAGCGGGTTTTGATAACAAATAGTTATTTGTTAGCGTATCAATTACAGCCGGTACGGGTTTTAGTATAACCTTCCAACACCCCGGGGTTCTTTCATTCGAAGCTGTCAACACTCAGTCTTCCAAGGTGATCGCCCATCCAATTACTAACCGGGTTCGTCATTGCCTTAAATCGCAATTAATGCGCATACTAAACCAAGTCTCTAAACCCCGCCTAGTGGATACAGTATCACACACAGGAAGAACTTACACTAATTACAAATTGATTACAATTACATTAAAATTAGATAATTAATTACAATTAATTGACATTAATTGATTACATCATCACCACTAGCTAACTCCTAGCGCATACTGATCGCCCCAGGCTGATGAGAATCTCGTTCATTAGCATGATTTATGTAGAAATAGATTCATAACAGCCATGCAGTATGCAGCAGTTGATGCTCCGGATAGTTGATGGATGCGGACGTGTGGAGGAAATTCTCTTTAGCACGGACTTGTTTCAGGATCTCCAATTAACCTGGAGATGCTTTGATATGCATGTATTACGGGTTGTTAAAAATCTCCAAGAAAAACCATTTAATTGTTCTTTAACGATGTACATGTACTTACTACTTCAGTTATTGCGTATAGACGAGTTGATAGTAATAATAATAATAATAATAATAATAATAATAATAATAATAATAATAATAATAATACAACCACGAGAGACCTCTTTTCGTTGGCAAAGGCTTGCCATGACTTTGCAAAGAGTTAATGTAGTCCGCTTCAGGAAATATTTTAAGCCGCTTGATGACCTCGAGTAACCGGGCGGCGATTCAGCACGTATTGCTTGAATCGTTTTATCAATCCTCGGGTTCTTACAACCGGGGTAAAAAATAGAATAAAGTAAAATAAAATAATAATAATCATAATAATAGTTTTTTCCGTGGTACTTTTGGTGACCCTGCATTTCGGAGTGAAGAACAAGGTTTAAAAAGAATCCCCTTCTTAAGGGGTTAAAATACTAATAATAATGCAACGTTTTTATTTTTTTCATGTCATATTAAGCATCAAATACGACATACTTAACTGAAAATTGTACAAATAATCAGGAAGAGTGTTACCACAATGAAGTTCTGTGAGGTATTACAGTATATCCAGTTAGACGTCTGGACGATATACTGTTTAGCACAGACTTCTTTCAGATCTTCGACTGACCTAAAGAAAAACAAAATGAAGAAAGAAGCTTCGATATATTAAGATTTGCTCAAAATTTTCATATTAAATCATTTCATTTTCTAACTATATACTTACATGATTCAGTTATTGCGTATTTATAAAATATATTTATAGCATCTGTTGATTAAATTTTTATTAATACTTGATTATTAGATTACTTTTTATGCTTGCTTACTCTTATATAAAAGCCATTTACAAGACATCTAATTTTAGTTAGATGTCTTGTAAATGTTTTTATCATTATTAACAACGAAAACTTTTATAGCAGCGTCATGGCCGATATCGGTCTTTGAGACTACTTTACTGGAAGAGTTCAATGATTATAAGCTAAATAAAAACTACATTTTTAATTTAGCAATTATAACAAAATTTTATATTATTTATATTCCAATAAATTACTTCTCAAGTTTGACATGGGCTTAGATTTACTTCTATTTATAGTTCGATTTAATTTTAATAGAATTTTACTATTTTAATTACGATGTAATTTTACTTTCATATATTTTTGTGAAATTTTTGAAATTCGATCTTAACGCTACTTAAAAATTTTTTTAATTGGTTTCCAACCCTTATCCAAAAGGTCGGCCACTCAGTCAATGCTCAAATTTAAAGCAAGTCCAAATTCGATCTGGGACCGAGTTTTAAAGAAAATTATAAATTGGTGAAACCTTCGTCTATTTCTTTACGAGCATTTTATTACTTAGAGGCAGCTATGCAATCATTAAATAAAATAATCAACAATTCGTTTATTTGACTAATCAATTAATTAGCCGATTAGTCAACTTATCAAATAGTTAATCAAACATCAGCATTCAATTCATTAATCAATCAAACTCAATCAATTAATTCAGCAATCGACTAGTATATCAGCCAATGAATCAATCAATCAAGGAAAAATTATGTTCAGACAGGATTCTAAAGACATTTCATTCATAAATCAGGTTCATCCAATACTGATGTGCCTGGCAGGCCGCAAAAATAGCTTAAATTTCTATAATAGTGGTCATTGCCTAATGGAACGGATAGACAGGACAATTTTCTCAGGGAATGACACACTTGCACAATAAATGTTAGTCGAAACTAATAAGTTTCGACTAACATTTATTGTACAAGTGTGTCATTCTCTGAGAAAATTATTAGGAAGGCATCGGGAGCCCACCTCGTCATAGGCAGAATCCCCCAAGAATAAATGATATATCATATTAAATGATTTAAAGATTCACTCGTATGTGGACATGAAGAGGAAAACAGAAGATAGAGATGAGTGGATGCGATATATATCATGGACCTGCCAGTAGGCAGTGAACTGAGAGAGAGATAGAGAGAGAGAGAAAGAGAGAGTGAGAGAGAGACTATATAAAGACTATATATATACAAGATTTAAGCTCGCTGGTCTATTATGCCTCCATGGTTTAGCGGGGACCGGTAGACCTCTAGTCGACTGCCTAGCGGCGTATTACTTGGGGTCGCACTCTAACTCGACCATGGTCCATTGGGACGCATAGATCAGCGCGGACAGGGAAAAATTCAACAGTTTCACTACTCGTCCGCTTTCTGGTTTCAACTGAGAAACTTTCAATTCGGTTCGACTTAATTCTTCAATGCAACGCTTTTAATAAGAAAAAAAACTGGTCGCATAGATAAATTCTTTTGCTCTCATCATTTCCTCTGCTCTTACTTGACAAATTACAACGTAAATTCCGCCTGTTACTTCTTTTATGCCAAGTCAGTTTTTCATGTACAGTGACTCAGTAGTATCAGCGGCAAAAACTGGTTAAAATTTTGAGTAGAGAAACTAATTTTTAATTTTTTTAAATTTTTAATCCGTATGGTATGCAACACATGACTTGGATCTATGTAATACATGACATACCGCATGTGCAAGTTTCCTTTCTGTGTTGCTGTTTTTGTAGTTTTCGTTATTTCCTTCCTTTTCCCTCCATGGTTATTAGTAATCGTCGCCTTTTGTTTAAATATTTTTAAAAAAATTTGAACCAAATTTTTAAAATCTTTTAAAGCAGAATTGCGCATTAGATTTCTATTTAATTATTCGCAAATTTCTTACACAAAATATTAACTAAAAGTTTACGTCGGAATGCGTGTTCGAAGGAACAGAGTAACTTCAGGTCAGATTCTGATAAATGATTGCCCGACTTCATGGTTTAAAATCTAACGTCGATTTTCACGTCCGTTTCGTTTCTAGTCCTTCGTCTGGCAGTCCGCAATCTGCAATCTAACGGATTCAGTCACGGAGTGTTACTCGGACACCCATATCCTTCAGTGTATTCATCCATCCATGTGTATTCCATGTGCTTCAGTATCCATGGCTTCAGTATCCATGTGCTTCAGTATCCATGTGCTTCAGTAGCCATGTTCTTCCATAGCACTATTGCCTGATAAGGGAGGAGGCTCTCTCATCACTCTCTCTCTCTCTTAGTGCACTGCCTACTGGCAGGTCCATGGTTTGTAACGCCTCTACTCTTCTCTGTCTTCGGTCTTCCTCTTCATTTCCACATGCGAGTGGATCTTTAAATCATCTAACATACCTAATCTCGGCCTACCTCTGCCTCTTTTTCCTTCCATTGGAGGAAAAAAGAGGAGGCTAACGACTCTAAACCACCAAACCGTCACAGACTCTTTATGTTTCGGAGATCAACTTATGGTAATAAATGTACAGCGGGATTAGCGCACATGGTTTAGTTGCGCGTCAATTATAGAAGTTAAGCTGCATCAACCTTGGTTAGTACTTTGTGGGTGACCACCTTGGACGACCGGGTGTTGGTAAAAGCTTAGGAAGGAAAAACTCCCAGTGTGGTGGAAGGTTATTCCTAAATCCGCGCCGGCTGTAATTGATGCGCCATCAAAAGGCAACGATTACTAATAACCATGGAGAGGAAGGAGGAAATGGGTCTTAAACAAGCATCTGTGCTTCCTGACCCAGTGTGCCGTTATGTTATGTTATGTTATGTTATGTAAAGTATTCGCTAGTGTTCTGAAAACAACAGATTTAAAGTACATATGTGACAATCACATCTTACTGTCACGGTGTCTAACGACCAAAATTTTATCTCAATACATCTCATCGCCACTGTCGGTAAAATACTCGACTGTGGATCAGTGTGTGCGGTGTTTAAATATTGGGCTCGCCCGTCACGCACATGGCTTTCAAGCCCTCACTGGAAAGCGATGTCAGTGACGGGGGAACTCACCACGTTAACACTGGTTGTTTTAGCTTTAACAAAGGCTCTTACTATGACTAATCTTTCAGCTTGTGAAAGATGAACTCTGGGGTGGTTTCCATTTTCCATCGCCTTCCTCGGTTCATATTTAAAAGTGTTGAGTCACCTCTTACGTCCGCATTGCTTATCATTGCTCTACTTTTCAGTAACCCGGACGCAACAACTCTCTCTCTCTCTCTTACTGCACTGCCTACTGGCAGGTCTATGGTATATAAAGCCTCCACTCTTCTCTGTCTTCCGCTTTCCTCTTCATGTTCATATATGAGTGGGTCTTTAAATCATTTAACATACCTACTCTCGGCCAGCCGCTGCCTCTTTTTCCTTTCATTCTACCTTCTTTTACAACCTATGCATCTAAACAGAGAAAAACAATTTTCATTTATTCAATTTATAGGCACACGAGATTCAATATCATGGCACAGATTTTCTCTCAAAGACTCTGCAAGCTAAGAATCCTCAGTCTCAACGTCATTCAGTACAATCCACTCTCTCTCCTCGTCATCAGCGCAACATGATAATTGTTTTCGACGTTTCGTTCCACGGATTCAAATCAGAGATCGACCGCGGCGGACTCTGTTGAGAAAAAAACGTCTACATCAGGCTACTGACCGTATCTCAGATGTGGGACAGAGCTGTGACGTTACTTAGACCAATGTCGAATACTGATCTAGAAACAAGCGAATGCTCATCAGTGCAATCGTTAATCTTATTCCTATAAAAGAATCGTCATCATCGTCATCAGCAGCAGCAAACACAGCATCAAACAGCAGCATCATCAGCATCGTCAGCATCATCATCATCGTCATCGTCATCAGCATCATCATAATCATAATCGTCATCATCATCAGGATCATCATCATCGTCATCATCATCTTCCGTTAAATCCCAATTTAGCTAGGGTCAAGCAGGATTAGAAACTTTTATAGCAATTTCTGGAGTCCAGGCGCTCAAAACCCGAATGCCCTTTCTGACGTTGATTTGGCCATTATAGTGCTGTCTATATATATACAATATATATATATATATAATATTATATATATATATATATATATATAAAAGCAACGAGGAAACAACCTCAGCAGCCATACTTTTCCCAAGCTATGGGCTACGTAGGGTATGGATTATCTGTTAATACTTGATCATTTGTTTATTTCAAAGATATGCATATTTGAGGCAGGCCACGGGAAACCACCTCAAAAGCCATACTTTCCCCATGCTATAGGCTACATAAGGAAAGGATAAGGCATAGACTTTGTGAAGGGATTAACTTGTTGATCTAAGGAGTGCTCTTATGGAGCGAGAAAAAGGACTTTGAGTATGAATGCTTGAATATGTACCTTGAAACTGCCACTTGAAAGTGCACTGAAGAAGAAGATATATATATATATATATATATATATATATATATATATATATATATATGTATATATATATATATATACATATATACATATATAGGCATTATATATACTACATATATAATGCCTATATATATTATATTTTATTATATATTACTTATATATATATTACATTTATTTTTTATATTTTCCCCGTGTTGTGTCCTGGTTGCTTGAAGAATTGACTAACTGGTGACTGCACGTGTCGTAGAAGGCGACTAAAGCACTAAGATCCATACCAACGGTAGAAAGGGCATTCGGTTGGTGAGCGCCTAGGCTCCAGAAAGTGCTACAAAAATTTAAACGAATGGAAAAGTCTCAAATAAGGGATTGGCTGGGGGTGTGGTGTAGGAAAGAGAGGATTTGAGACAGTCTGTTCGTATCCCGACCCTAGTTAAACTTGGATTCCACGGAGGATGATGATGATGATGATATATACTACATATCAGTATATGTATCTATACTGTATATATATATATATACATATATATATATTTATATATATATATATACATTTAGTAGTAGTAAAACTATGTTTAATTAAATTATCATCAAAGCACGAGATACAAATTTGCACATACAAACGGGTCATCAAAGAGGATAAATAAATCATGTCTAGTTGACAGCCCACAATCATAAGCAAACATACACACTGTTACACAGACAACAGCTCATAATAATACACCAATTAATGCAGATTACAACACGGCAGATTCTCATAATGGTGCTACTGGAAAATACGGTTAAATGATCAAAAGAGAAGTAAGTGGTAAAAATAGTAAGCAAATTTAAAGGTGAAGTTAATTAGAAAGCTGAAGACATATATATACATGTATATATATATATATATATATATGTGTGTGTGTGTGTGTGTGTGTGTGTGTGTGTGTGTGTGTGTATATATATATATATGTATATATATATATATATATATATATATATATATATATATATATATATATATATATATATATATATATATATATATATATAGAAAGAGAGAGAGAGAGAGAGAGATGAAGAGGAAGATTTAGGATAGAATTGGTTTGAAAACTTATATTCCTTGGACCTACCGTTATGCAGTGCACTAAGAGAGAAAGATTGTAATAACGTCCACGTTATTGGCGTAAATGCCTATAATGCTATTATTGTATTTTGTGCCGGTAAGTCTAGGAATGGGTAGATGAGGATTATCTTATTTACAGGCGGTTGCTTCAGATTATCTACGAGAGAGTCTCACAGATTAGTAGATAGAAATGTACCGAGTGAGGCACAGCAAGGTAGATATGGGGTGATTTGATTTGAGCGGATTTATGATTGATTGCACTGCTGTCTCAAAGCCTTTTAAATCAAACGAAAAATGCTCTTATTCCCCTTTCTTATACTGCTATATATAGTCGCTATCTTGATTTGTAGTGAAAATTTTTACAAATGCTGCAAATAATGTTTTACATTAATCACTGGTAAATGAGTATTGGATCAGAATAGTAGCGGCTAAACATGTACCCAATGCATCAGTAGCATTGATTGATGTACGTGTTAACTGTGAGTTAAAATGTACTGGAGGTACACGTAAATAGCTATATAAAACCTCAACTTTTAATCACTGTGAAAGGAAAATATCATGCCTATAAGTACTGTTGAGTGCATTTGTCAAATGTACCATTTTTACATACTTACGATAGTTATGCGCTTATTGCAATAGCCTACGTGTTGAAATGCAGTGTATTGTTTTTCTTGGCATTTTTTATTTTCTTCATTTGTGGTGAGTTTGCGTTTTTTTTGTTATGTTCTGTATGTGCTTGGGTTGCCCAAGTGGCGTAATATATATATATATATAGATATATATATATATATATATATATATACACACATATATATATATATACAGTATATATATATATATATATATATATATATATATATATATATATATATATATATATATATACAGTAAATGATTAATTGATAACAGGCGTAAACTAGAGACAGTGAGGAGAGAGAGAGAGAGAGATATATATATTTACTCTGAGCAAACTTACCTTGCTGGCGCGGAATATCAAAGATAACTTGGGATTTTTGATAGCGTGGAATTTTTCTGACACGGCTGCAGCAGTAAGCCATCCGAGCAAATCTAGAACGTGTTAGGAGGAATGGATTGCTAATGGAAAAGTTGATAGGATTAGGTCTATCTGGAGGCGAGTTGAGATTTTGTCACATCACTCTTCTCTTATTTCTCTCAGCGCTTATTACTTACATTGCAATGTCTGCACGCGAGATCTTACTCATACAATATTTCTTTAAATTGTTTTTAACGGCAAGTAGGCCAGGCTGTAGAGAGTTTTGCACACGGGTGTTTGCAATTCGATCGTGGTATGAAATTAAGCGAAGACCTTGAATGTCACGATACTCGATTGAGAGCTTTCTTTCTGGATGATGAATCAAATGATAAATCAAAACGGTAAAATGCACATGTCGTAAGAGGCGTCTGAGAAAGAACTGAGGAAAGCAACGGGTAGTCACCTCAGAAGGGATATTATTCCCAAGCTATAGGCTACATTATAAGATATGGATACGGCATAGAAATTTGTGAAGGGATTAATTTGTAGATCAAGTGTAGTTGTTTATATATATATATATATATATATATATATATATATATATATATATGTTAATAGTGCTTTTATGGAACGCGAAAAGCAGCATAAGAGTACGAATATTTATCTTGGATCTTTATTTCACTCTCTATCTCTCTCACACTAGAGAGAGAGAGAGAGAGAGAGAGAGAGATGATCAACCATAACATAAGGAGTTCTCTCTATCTGTCTCTATATGGCCAGTGTACAGTACCAAGATTTGAAAAAAGCAATTCGTTAGACACCGACACAAAACGGACATTAAATATTTCAATTCTGAAAATATTATTCCCGAATGATTTGTTTACTTGATGCAAAATTATCTTATATTTAGGCGTAATGTTATAATAAGCACAACATCTAGAAATCTACAAATAAAACAAAGACGAGAGTTTGTGTACAAAAGTCTTATAATACGTCTGAGGCAAGCCAAGTCAACGGTATACAGAAAATACAGAGATTGGCATCAATTATTTGCACAGGCAACACAACATTATATTTACATTGCATATATACAGACATATTATATATATATATATATATATATATATATATATAATATGTCTATATATATATATAAATTATATATAAATATATATATATATATATAATTTGTATATATAATTTATATATATATACAATATATATATATATATATAATTTATATATATATAATATATATATATATATATATATATATATATATATATATATATATCATCATCATCATCAGTTCCTTGCCTACAGAACATAGGGCAGCAACATTCCTCCATTATATGTATGTATATATATATATATATATATATATATATATATATATATAATACTATTACATTTATTTATTTCGCCACGGGGCAAACTACAGAGTCATTGCACAATACACGTACATAAATATATATACACAATTATATAGATACAAATATATATATATATATATAAATATATATATACATATACATCCACGTATATAATTATATATCTATATACCGTATATATACAGGGCACATATTACCTATGCACAAGCTTCTAAATGAGCTGAGCTCATGATATTTTGGCAAGTTGTTCGACAGACGATCAGTATGCACAGAGTTCAAATCCAGTGCTCTCCCAGTCACTGGCATACTATCGAAACAAGTAACTGACGTTAAACTTGACTGCGGCATTTTTATATCCAAGATTTTCTTCCCATAGCCTAATTAATAATTTTCCACACTCTGTCAACTGGTCACTTTTGAACTAGAGATGCTTATTCTAAACCCGTCACTGGCAAAACAACTACACATTTATGTTACATTCTCCGTGCTACAAATAATTAATTTCAGTCTTTTAAAATGATTTAAGGTCGTCGTATAAATGCTACAGAGGTCGAAACCAAAAATAATTCATAATTGCTACAAACTACTTGAAGCTACAAAATGGTTAATCTTAAAAAGCGAGTTAATCTCTAGTGAAAATCAAAAAGGATTAAAACAATAAAGCAACAGTTATCCTGACAGGTGTAGTAACAACAACATATTCACGGGCTCAACTTTAGTCTAATAAAATAAGCAACAAATAAAAATTACTACGTTCAATAGCAAGGTAAGAGTTGTCACAACATTGAATAACTCACAGTACGATCACGTATATCGGCTGAGATCAGTTAGCTGTCTAGTCAAAAACAAAACTGATATATAATTTCATGTTGCTTTAGATCTTCAGAATATCTCCCTTCCTCTCTCTCCCTCCCTCTCTCTCCCTCTCTCTCTCCTCTCCCTCCCTCTCTCTCTCTCTCTCTCTCAGTGCACTGCTATTGGTAGGTTCACGGCATATAACTCCTCCACATGTTTCTATCCTCTGCTTCTCTTTTCACATCAACATACAAATTCAGAATATGTTATTTTACAATTAATAGTTACAGTCTATACAAACAATGCTACAATTAATAAGTTAAGATGGTATCAGAATGGTTACAATATTAACAGCAGGTAGGATGGTAGAATGGATAGCACGTTTCCCCAAAAAGTAGGGGACATCGGTTCGAATCCTAACCCTGACCGTCTCGGATAGCATCCCATATGGAAAGAAAACAGACGATATAAACCAAGCTTTATATCCTATATGCAGGTACATTAAAATACATTAAAATGTATTTTAATATGGAAATGTCATTACGATCACCCAGTTTTAAATAACAGCTTTCTGTATGTCATTAATCTACTGTTAGTAATTTCACAACATTTTCCTCTTCCCAAGAATTCATGGAAAATGATTTTACATATCTTACATAGCACATAACCGTGAAAAATGAGCTTAGTATGTTACAGCAGGTGAATAGCAGGCTCAAGGTACACATTGAAATACAACAAAATGGCAAATAAGCGCAATATTTCGCTACAATTCAGTAAGTATCATAATTGCTTTTAGAGCAACGAAGCATCGGTTCAATTTCCCACATGCGTCGTCTAGGACAGCATGCTAAACGCTGGATGAAGCGGAGTTAGCTTAAAATGTTCAATCATATAATTAATAAGCATCAATCAGCTTACGAAGTTCATCACAAGGTACACCATGATAAAGTAACTAATACATATAATACTGATAGCATTATAAGTATTAGTTACAAGTAATAATAAATAATAACAATACTAATAGTAGGCCTATAGGCCTACTGCCTATACGAGACTGTGTTAAAGATTGTATCATGCTTCTCATGAAGATTTTTACAATCAGTAGATTTATTCAACTGCTATAAGGATAAATGAATACTATAAAAGTAGCGAAGTAGTCAGTTGTACCGATATATAATATTTTTATTACAACATCTAAATCTTTACAGTTTATTATGAAAACGTAGATTTATCCACAAATAATATAACCATCAAGAATATCTAAAGGCGTTCAGAGTCGAACTCAAGAAGGCACTGAGAAATTACCCCAGCGAATATTTCTAATACATCAAACAGCGACGCACCTGTCAAGCGATATGTATTGAAAGGGCTTGTAGATTAGATGTAGACGAGGCTGAGACGTCCCTGACACAAACCTGAAGAGAAAACGAACGTTAAACTCTAACAGAAGTAATGTACAATGCTTCTTAATATTTCACGCTGGGTGTGTAGGGGAAGTAAAGAGGGAGCCAAGAGTAAGGTGGACCACAAGTTTAAAATGTCAAAAAAAGCTTTTGGTTGGTTGCGCCTAAGGCTCCAAAAAACTTTTAAGAATTTTTTAAATCTCAAAACTAGTTAAACTGAGTTTAAAGGGAAGGTGACGATGATGATGATGATGAACTAGTTAATGGCTTATATTTATTAGGTTGAGGTTTTTCACAATTTTGGATGAGTAGGAACGAGTAAAGGGGAATGAAGTGATTTTGAGCAAAGTATTAATCACCATCATCATCTTCCCTTTAATCTCAGTTTAACTAGGGTCGGGATACGAATAGACCTTTCACTCATCCTCTGTTTCCCACACCACAACATCAGTTAATCCCACATTTTTCGATTCGTTTTAGAAAATATAGAATAAAATATTAATATTTAAAATATTAATATTTTAATATTAATATTTATAATATTATATAACAGGCGATATTGATAAAGTGCAATAATTTTGTCACATTATCACCAGAGATTAGGACCAAACTGACGATACCAACCAGGTAAATAGTAAACAAACACGCAAATGATCAAATATGTTTATATCTATCACTTTTAATACCACACGTTTAAACAGTTAGGCAATTTAGACCGTTTTCCGTGCAACCAGTCCAGTGAATGTCCGAGATTTTACTCTCAGATCAGCGCGGCCGGGAATCGAACCCACCAGGGTTCAATTCACCTCAGGATCTGTCATTTAAAACTTCATGACGTTACCCCTACGCTATTGGGACATTCAATAGCGAAAAACAAGTAACATTATTATCATTTATTATTAGCACCGTAAACATAAACACAATGAATTAGTCGATCATTACATATTTAACGTCCAGTTTCTAATAGGACGTGATGTGAGGGACGTCGAAACAAATTATTTATATTAGTAATTGCGCAGAAGGCAAGTCAAGCTTACTTAGACAACCACATTCTTCAACAGAATAAAGATATCAAGTTGGAACGTAGGCATCCATGTTCTTCAACCGAATAAAGATTTAAAACGTAGGCATCCATGTTCTTCAACCGAATAAAGATTTAAAACGTAGGCATCCATGTTCTTCAACCGAATAAAGACATCGTGATAGAAAGCGTAACGGCAATATTTCTAGATACAACCGATCAACGGGTCATTGGTGCGCTATATACGACTCAATCAATGAAAAGTTAACATTCGGTTCTTCACCGGAAATCAATGTCAGCAACGTGAAACAAGTGAGTAGAAATTTACGTCATTCGTCTGTCATCCTACAGAGCACTGAAGTGAGAAAGATAGTACGGCTCCGTTTAGAAATAAGCAAGAAATAATAAATAGATAATAATAATAATAACAATAATAACCACAACTAGAGTGCTACAGTCATTAATGACAACATCGAGCAATAATATTGAATGATATCAACGACAAATAAGTTAAATATAACTGTACAAAAAACTAAAACCATACTCGTCTGAAATAGGACAAAATTTGAACCATTTGGCACACGACAATTTCGCAGCTATCTCATTTCTATACCATAAGATTATGCTGACAGCTAATAACACTTCGCACTTCTGCTTCCTTGCTACTATACTTCTCGAATAATTGCATAATACATTTTAACTATAAAGTCATTTCAGGTAGTGCAAAAATGAATCACGAGGAATGATGTAAACAAAACTAGTTTTCATAACGAAAAGTAACCAATTAAAGCTTTGCGATTAGAAGAGACTTTTGAGAGAAAAAAACTTCACTAGAGATGCATAGATACGAAAACCAGGCGGAAGCAGCTCATTTAGATCTACACGTAAAATACTACGTCATCTTGAATGTCAATATTCACTCAAAGTTTACTTCGAGCTCAATGATCCCTCAAAGTTTTATTAAACCTCAATGATTTCCATAAACCCTGTAACTTTACGTTTGCAACTTAATAAAATATAATTCAAATGTATCCATAATTAGTTGGAGCAATTTTGAATAATTCAAATTGAACAATGGATCAATGTTATAGAATCGAGACAGTCCACAGCCGTTTTTCAGAAGACCGCAAAGTTTTTGTACAAAAAGAACTGTCAGAAAATATCTGACTAGTTCACGAGGCCTCAAGTTTATCAGATATATCTGACTAGTTCACGAGGCCTCAAGTTTATCAGATATATCTGGCTAGTTCACGAGGCCTCAAGTTTATCAGATATATCTGACTAGTTCACGCGGCCTCAAGTTTATCAGATATATCTT
The DNA here is from genome assembly GCA_905160935.1 of Enchytraeus crypticus. NCBI lineage: Eukaryota > Metazoa > Annelida > Clitellata > Enchytraeida > Enchytraeidae > Enchytraeus > Enchytraeus crypticus. The sequence continues at coordinate 39,062 of CAJHZI010000206.1, read as the reverse complement.
ACTAGTTCACGAGTCCTCATGTTTATCAGATATATCTGACAAGTTCACGAGTCCTCATGTTTATCAGACAGTTGTGTTACAAGCTCGGCCTCAAAACCGGCTTTAAATTAATGATAAGTCGAAGGTGACGAAACGCAATAAAAATCTAGTTTATTGCCGTCTGAAATACATATTCTATATCAGTGATACAAAAATACATCTTAACAAAATGTTAAGAAAAGCAGATAAGTTTTACTAACTCTTATAGCAAGCAAAATAATTATGTGCATAATTAGAGGCTACACAACACAATACTACAACGAAAGTTACCCGTTCAATTTTGATCAAAGGCGCTATAGATCTAGCAACATAAAAGACGATGACAGAGTTCTATCAATATATAGTCTTTGGCATTCACTACCGCATCTTCTGCGAAATGAGGTTCTAGATTGAAGAACACTAAAAGGCTAGAGCCACGTTTAAAGTCAGTTTTCCGGCTCGAATAGCAAGTCAGTGACGGGGAAAGCACTGAACTTGAACCCTGCACCTACTGATCCGCTTTCAAACAACTCACCAACGGGCCACCATTTATTTAAGCTCTAATATAAATTTTTTTAATTAACAAACTATACCAGCCATTTTTAACGTCAACTAATGTCAGTTTCATCTTTCTAAAGTGATGTCAGTGACGGGATAGCCCAGGATTTGAACCCGGCACATACCGACCAGCACTCAGAAATCCACCAACATCGTCATTAGCTCAGCCCAAATATTTCTTTCTAGTATTTAAGAACAGGTGTTTGTACAACCAAGGGCATTTAATGTACATACACATAATATAAAATATATAAACAATAATAACAACAATTTGTGACTATATACATCTATAATAACTTAATCGCCACTCTAAGAAACTTTTATTAATTCATATTTGCTTTTTTTAAATAATTACTAATTTACTATATAGTTTTAACTTGTTTACGCTAATAACAAATAATAAAATCATTAAACTGAAAACTCAAACAGTATATTTACTTATTTTAGAGAAAGTATTTACAAAAGCCAAGTGCCCTTCTACTGTAATAAAACTAATAACTAGTAACACCATTATTATCATTAATTATCCCAATAAATTAACAACATTGGAAAGCCTATCGCAGAGCTCACAGCTTGTTCTCCAGATTCCACAGGCAGATGCTTTATACAACTTACTTACAGTTAAAAAAAGCTTGTAAAGCTAATGCTAACGTCAGTTTCCTCACTGGAAAGCGGTGTCAGTGACGAGCGAGCCAGGATTTGAATCCTACACCTACTGATCCGCAGTCGAGTATCTTACCGACTTCGCCACTGGCTTTAGCCTATCAATTAATTAGCGCCAAATTGTAAAGCTTCTGCTTCTAACCTCAAGAGTATGTATCATAGCAGAGTAGCTTTCGTGGCTCTTTTAAACTACATAATCTCGAGTATCCTGATAGAGATTCAGCCTAAACATTCGATTGAATAGTTTTGTCAAACTCATACAGTTACAACAACCGCAATAAACGTAACAAACAACACGTATATCTAAATAGAGTATTAACGAGCAACTACCTCATCAGAGGAGATAATAGTAATAATAACCTCCGACAATTTCAATAGCGGTGTCATGGCTGGTGTCCGGTCTTCGAGACCGCTTTAGATGTCCAAGATATCAATGAGTGGCGATTATTAGTTATTTATAGTTGTATTATTATTAGTTGTAGAATTGTTTAGAGTCGAGACCGCTATATTAGAGTTGTCTCAACCAGATTTGTGGCCAGTATTCTAACTTGAATTGCTTCTGACGATAATTTGATAGAAATGAAATATTGTTAATAATATTAATAATAATAAAGGTTTAACGTCCGTTTCCTCATACAAGGATGATGTCAGGGACGTCCCCCCATCACATGTCACTTCAAATCGATTCACCCCAAACGATCTGAAAAAACACGTGCTGAAGAGAAATAAAAGATCCTAAACAGTGCCGGTCCGGTGATAAAAAAACAGTCAGACAAGATAAAATAAAATCTATGGTGGGAAGAGACGTGTTAGGAGAACATTAACTCTAAAACAAGAAGATGAAGTCAACAGATGTGATAGAAACAGTCCACAAGGACCCCACACACTACTAGAGGATCATGATTGAAACAAACCACCAGCGATTACAATGACTACAAAATACAAACAATAGCAGACAAAGCAGAAGTAAAGCTTATCTTGGCACTTCTATAATTCAAATGAAAACTTTACTAACGATTCTATTGAACTTAATTACTATAATTATTAATAATGCAAATAATTATAATATAAATATAGTTATATAATTATTAATAATGCAAATAATTATAATATAAATATAGTTATAATATAATTATTAATAATGCATGTTTGCATTTTTAAATTCGGCAGGTGTTAGTGCCACTTGTGGCCTTTATTTTCGTTCATGCGCTCTAACTGCCTATTGTGTATGCCAATGGTGATATGGTTTTGATAAATGAATAAATAAGAGAAAGCGTGTTAGCTGGTGCATTCGTAATTCACCGCCTTGTGACTGCGGTCAATCTCAAAGCATGAAACACATGAAACATATCGTTGAGGAGTGACCTCTAACCTGTCTACCGGGTGGTCTGTCTACGTTTTACAAGTGAAGCTGTTACCTGGATTAACGCATACACCAAGTAAACATAACTAGAAATCAAACAGGTTCAGTAAGACTTGGTGCTCTAGAGTACTGCACGACTACTTCGATAAAACTGCCAATAACTACAAGATCTCTCTTAGTGCACTGCCTACTGGCAGGTCCATGGTATATAACGTCTCCACTCTTCTCTGTCTACCGCCTTCCTCTTCATTTCCACACATGAGTGGGTCTTTAAATCATCTAACATACCTAATCTCGGCCTGCCCCTGCCTCTTTTCCCTATAGGAAGAAAAACTACAAGATAACTACAGAATAATTACAAGTATTCCGCAGATATTCTGTTAGATGTTAGTTGAAGTGCAATTCAATAGTAGGCGCTATCGATGTCTAAGGGTCTAACTTATCAAAGATTGTTGTCACTAGCTGCAGTAGTCTATATCTTAAAGTCTTACAAGTAATACAGAAAATCATATCAGTGATATGAAGATTATGCAGGAAATATTCACCATATAGACTCGTATAGATTATAGCAATGATAAGATAACATCAGAGGTATGGACAATTTACCAGTGATAAGAAATAGAATCTTACGTAAGGAGATCATACCAGATAATCAGTATACATAGATCTGGATATTTACAGGAAATCTCGATATCTCATCACATCCATGGAGATTATTTGGGAGCAACATAAGTCATACCATGTATATAAAAATGTATATAATAACGGCTAAAAATGTATATAACTTTAGAATCCTATATAAATCTTTCTTATCAAGAACTGGTAAAATATACTGATAGAAGCACTTTTCCATACCATCTCGGCGACTAGCTAGATAATGCTCTCACTAGGGACCGATTGAATAGTATTGGGCTTGTTTTAGTTAACTGCATCATTCATTATGTTTGTTTCAATTTTTTGCACCTATTGGATGATCTACATTCAATGGTTGTATTCATTTTGTATTCACTTGTAGCTGATTGTACTTCTGTTGTTGATCGATTGAAATTTCAAATTAAACATACTTCTCTATACAGCTAATAAAAGTCTCAGCCGACTGAATTAATGTTAATTGATCCCAACTGTAGCAGTTGTAACTAATCTCACAGAAAGACTAGACGCTAATTCTCATATTGCAAACATCGCTGAACAATAAACTGACAGTTGATTTCAACCTCATCACAGAAGCTCTGTCGTGGTCCAATGCCAGAGATCAACAGATAAACTAAACATCTGAGCTGTTCTTTAACAAGCGTGAGTCCACACAAAGATGTATCAATCAATAACACAATGACGAATAATCGCCGAGTTACTCTTCACAAGGCGACGTCAGGAATTCTAGTAATATGTACAGCGATATAACACGCACTTTGGCACAACACACACACAAATACACAGACATACAGGTACACACACACACACACACACACACAGCAAGTACACAGACATACAGACACACACACGCACACACAACAAATACGCAGACATACAGATACAGCCACAGACACACAACAAATACACACAGACATACAGACACAGACACAACACACACACAGAAAATACATACATACAGACACAGACACACACTATCACTGACAGACGGCCACGCGACTGTTATGTATCGCTACCCAGGTAATTCTGATTACCAATGACAGTTTATTATTACAATAGAGGCTATTACATTCATTATGTAACTGATAAGAATTAACTGATAAGAGTTAACTGATAAGAATTAACTGATAAGAGTTAACTGATAAGAGTTAACTGATAAGAGCTAACTGATAAGAGTTAACTGATAAGCACTTCTAGAGATCCTGGTCGTTGATAATCACGTTATCACTGTGAGTTGATCAAGGAGAACAACTCATAACGAATGATAGAGACTCCAGTCACTGATATTATCACTGATGTTATCACTCCAGCTGCTGATGTTATCACCGAGATGATATCAGTGGTAGCAATTGATAATCTCGTCACTCAAGCTATCACCAACATCCTGACTATCACTGAAAAGTGATCAAAGACAGCAACTGATAAGCAAATCTCAGACACGCTAGACAACAATATCACCGTGGAACAATAATCTCAGAGATGGTAAGCACGACTCGTGAGATCACATTAACTGACAACTGATAACGACATCATACTGCACACATAGCCGATCACTAGGACCACACGGTTTCATTGGCAAAGCCTCTCGTTACAGGAGTGTCGGCAACGAGTCCAAAGTCACTACCGGTACAGAAGAAAACGACGAGAAATATGTCCATGGTGATGAGCACGAGTAGCGCAATGAAGAGGATGATCTGAGCTGACTTGGTTTGATGTAGAGATGTTATCTTACTGTGATGAGCCTCCGCCACTTGAAGATCTTCACTGGACGTCTTGATACCACAGAACCACTCGCCAGCTCTGCGTAGAGCGCCAAGCACTGGGTGAATAGAGCTGCAGCTAGTGGTGTCGTCTACAATCAATCAATACACAGATTAGCATCAATCAGTGACACAACCAACGACTACATGAAACTACATTGTCCGAATTATCTGCAATTAACAATTAAACAAAATTAAATAATAAAATTATAATAAATCATAGAGGCGGGGTTTAGAGCATGAGTAGAGCGTTAAAATCATAGGGGCGGAGTTTAGAGCATGGGTAGGGCGTTAAAATCATATGGGCTGGGTTTAGAGCATGGGTAGAGCGTTAAAATCATAGTGGCGAGGTATAGAGCAATACTATAAAATGATAATCAAAACGAAGGTAAGCAACGTCGGGTGAAGGTGTTAAGCAAAATTAAGCTGATTCATCTGGAGTATTAAGTACTTAGTACTTTGAAGGGCGAATCGATTTAGATTACTGAATGCTAGCAGCATTGAACTAAAAAAAACCAGAGCAATAGAACGTTATCTTAATTCCGCGCTAACGGAAATTGGCACTTTCAAAAAGGCAACGATCACTACTAAGAACGTAGAGATGAGAAAGTAAGGAAAATAAGAAAAATAGAAATTAAAGCAAGGAAAACTATAAAACATGAAGTGTGTCCGGTGTACAACTAGACAAAAATAATTACGTTTTTAGTGAAACTATTTTCCACAAACATATAATAATAAATAGAATTCATAAGAATTTATTAATAATTGCAACCCAGCTCAAAAGTCTATATTCTAATATAAAGACTACATTAACATCATCCAATTGGCATTTAAAATATTTCCACTAGAAATAGTGCCTCCCAATTAGGCCTACATAATATATTCAAATCAGCTTAAATCAGCCCATTAGATGCTCAGAGGGGAGTCAATCAATCAATCAATCAATAAGAATTTAACGTCCGGTTCCTCGCCATAAGGCAATGTCAGGGAGTATGAATAATTATACCCGGAACCAGGTATAATTATCCATAAATACAATTAACCAGGTACAATATCGAGATATACACTATTAAGTCTAAATCATTAAATACATCGTTACATTTATCCATTATACATTGCAACTCTTTCATAGGTAAACAAAGTAGAGTAAAGTTATCTGCAAATACATGTGTTGTGTCTAGGTCGTATAAGAATAGACCAACCGTGGAATGCAAGTGACGTAAAAGGCTACTATGCAAAAATCAAAATCACTAATTTGCAAAAGTAATGGCAATATATAATAATATGCAAAACTAATATGCATAAATCGCTAATATGCAAAACAACGTCAGAAAGGGCATTCGATTGTTGAGCGCCTAGGCTCCAGAAATTGCTACAAAAGTTTTTAATCTAGACCCTAGTTAAACTGGGCTTCAAGGGAAGAAGATGTTGATAATAAATATATTTATAATTTTAGTTTCTATACGCTATGTTTTATTTCGTTCTGTTATCTGTGTATTCTTTGTAAATAAACAAATATCTATTATATCGTGTATATATATATATATATATATATATATATATATATATATATATATATATATATGTATATCTTTGTAATTCCCCATGTTGTGTCCGGGCTGTTTGAAGAATTGATCAGCAAATATCTATCAAATATCAAATATCTATACAAACAAATATCTATCATATCATATAATCATATATATATATATATATATATATATATATATATATATATATATATATATATATATCTTCAGTGCACTGCCAAGTGGCAGATTCAAGGTACATATTAACACTCAAAGTCGGCTTTCTCGCTCCATAAGAGCACTCCTTAGATCAACAATCCCTTCACAAAGTCTATGCCTTATCCTTTCCTTATGTAGCCTACAGCATGGGAAAAGTATGGCTTCTGAGGTGGTTTCCCGTGGCCTGCCTCAAATATGTGTATCTTTGAAATAAACAAATGATCAAGTATTAACAGATAATTAGGATGCTTTACCAGACTGGGTAGAGTCGTCAGTCTTTACATCAGCTCCCTGTATCAGCAGTCCACCCACCAGCCGATCCTCCTCAAACTTTCCTCCACCCTCCCTTCCAGTCCTACCATTTCTTGACTTAATATTTCTGCTGTCAACTTGTTTTACTTTACCATCTATCTCCAGATCAGTAGCCTTGAGCTCCAGTGGTTTAGAGTCAGACTGGTTACCATGGAGACCGTTCTTAGACAGTTGTTGTGATGTAGATAAGACGACAACCTCATTGGAGGCACCTCTCACATCCAGGGCCTGATTCTCTGACCCGTGCCGTGACCTTCGACCCGAGCCGTGTCTGACCTTTCTCTCCTCCTCGTCAATCAGCAGAGCCGCTTCCCTCAGAGCGGCGTCCATGATGACTCCAGCACTCACGTCACTCACCTCATCGTCACCTACCTCTAGCGCGACGTCATCGTTTTTCCGCCCCCCTACAAGGTTAGGCCCCGCCCTTCTGTTAGCTCCGCCCTCGTCACCACGCCCATCCGTGTGGACATCACCGTTCCTCTCGTGCTTAACGTCGCGCTCAGAGGCGTCACCGTTACCTTGGTGACGTAACTGAGATTCTTCGAGCCTATCGAAGCGCGTCCAGTAGGTAGTGCGACAGATCTGTGAGGTACAACAACAACAACATCATTAATGAAATTAATAATATATAAGTATTAGTTTATATAAATATTTATGTACTAATAAAACTTAGAGAAAGAGCTACTATCATCAGCATACGATTTTCACGTTAAAAGATATTTAATTTTTTATTTCACATTCTATTTTCATCTCTATAAATTCAAATAAAGTTAAGTTAATACTTTCCAATCCTTGCTTGCATAATAAACAACAAAACTAAAATCTATTTTCGAGAACTAGAAGATTTCTAAAATACTGTAAGGATATTAAATACCAGTAAAGAGACGGAAGCTGAAGAAAGAGTGGTTTATACAGGTGCTCATTGCTAGTGAGAAAGAGAGAAAGATACAGAGACAGAGAGATATAAAGAGAGACATTGAGAGAAAGAGAGTTATAGAGAGAGAGAGAGAGAGAGAGAAAAGAGCTAAAGATACAGAGGAAGAGAGATATAAAGAGAAACGGTGAGAGAAAGAGAGTTGTAGAGAGAGAGAGAGAGAGAGAAAACAGAGAAGGATAAAAAGACAGAGAGATCAATAGAGACAGTGAGAGAGAGAGTTATAGAGAAAGAGAGAGAGAGATATATAGACAGAGAAAAGAGAGAAGAGATAAAGATACAGAGACAGAGAGATAACGAGAGAGGATAAAGTGAAAGTTAGAGAGGGAGAGAGAGAGAGAGAGAGAGAGAGAGAGAGAAGAGATAAAGATACAGGGGAAATGAGTGAGATATAGAGATAGAGAGAGGTAATTCGACTGCGGATCAGTATGTGCGGGGTTCAAATCCTGGGCTCGCCCTTCATTGACATCACATTCAAGTGAGGAAACTGACGTAAACCTTAGCTTTAACAGCTTTAGCTTTTTATATAGTGAAAGTTAGAGAGAGAGAGAGAGAGAGAGAGACAGAGAGAGAGATAGTGAGAGAAGAGATAAAGATACAGAGACAGAGAGATATAGAGAGAGGATAAAGTGAAAGTTATATATATAGATATATTATATATATATATATATATATATCTATATATATATATATATATATAGAGAGAGAGAGAGAGAGAGAGAGAAAGAAAGAGAGAGAGAGAGAAACCTGTTGGGGTGTAGGTGGTTGAGTACACAGACTGACGGCGATCATGACAACACCGGTGATGCCGAACAGGAAGACGGCAAAGTACATGTAGTGAACGTGAGCGATGATATAGGGTCTTGTGTCCTCTTCACCACAACCTGGGTCCCTGTATATGAAGTCTAGCACCATACGTACGACTCCTATCAGCATCGATATCATCAGTCCGTAGAATGCTCCCTACAATCAATCAATCAATCAATTACTTAATATAATAGTACTTATTATATTAATTAATCGTTCATTAAATTATTAAATTATCATTTTAAATTATTTGTTGATTAATTATTATCAATCATTGAACAAATTAACCAGTCAATCAATCGTTAAACCAATTAACCAGTCAATCAATCGTTAAACCAATTAACCAGTCAATCAATCGTTAAACCAATTAACCAGTCAATCAATCGTTAAACCAATTAACAAGTCAATCAATCATTAAACCAATAAACAAGTCAATCAATCATTAAACCAATTAACAAGTCAATCAATCATTTAACCAATTAACCATTCAATCAATCATTAAACCAATTAACAAGTCAATCAATCATTAAACCAATTAACTAGTCAATCAGTTAATCAATCAGTAGGCCACTCTGACAGTCAGTCTGCCAATCCGTCAATCTATCAATCAATCACTAATATTAATTAGCCAATCAAACAATCAAAGTGACAGTCCATTAGTCGATAATCACTTTTCAATCAATCATCCAATGAACCGGTCCACCCCTGAAGAATCTGACCACTGCACAGTCTAAGCTAGAAACACAAGGTCCACGGAGTCTGATCAGACAGTGAAATTCTAAGTCCAATCTGATCAGACAGTGAAATTATTAGTCCAATCAGATCAGACAGTGAAATTATTAGTCCAATCAGATCTGACAGTGAAATTATTTTTAGTGAGGATCTTATAAAAAATTCTAGCGAACCTTTTCATTGCCCCTCCTCCACAGCACAGCGATGAGATAGACGCAGGCTATAGGTGGTGCTAGGTAGGCAGCGATGGCTTGTATGTAGATGTACAGCTGACCTCCCTGCATTCCCTCTATCACCGGTATCCATATGATCCCAATCACAACCATTACACACACAAACACTCTGAAATACGACACATAGAGAGAGCATAAGATCTCTACAATAACCATTACACACACAAACACTGTGAAATGCGAGACATAGAGAGAGCATAAGATCTCTATGACAATCATTACACAGACAAACACTCTAAAATATCGCACATAGAGAGAGCATAAGATCTCTATGACAATCATTACACACACAAACACTCTGAAATACGACATATAGAGAGAGCATAAGATCTCCATCACAACCATTACACACACAAACACTCTGCATGAAAACGCATACAGACTGCATAAGATCTCTAGCACAACAATTACATCTAAGTTGAAATCAAATAAAAACAAATGGAAATCTTAGAAATCTTCTTGGCTGTGAAAACCTAAAAGATAATATAAAAACCTAAACTATATCATATATACAGTATGTCTCTCTCTCTTAGTGCACTGCCTACTGGCAGGTCCATGGTATATAACGCCTCCACTCTTTTCTGTCCTCCGCTTTCCTCTTCATTTCCACATATGAGTGGGTCTTTAAATCATCTAACATACCTAATATCGACCTGCCTCTGCCTCTTTTTCCTTCCATTCTACCTTCTATGACCTCTTTTAATAGACCTTCCCCACTTAGAATGTGTCCTATCCAACTTTTCTTCCTATTTTTAATACATTAAAAAAAGTATTAAGAAGCAGGAAGAAATATTAATTATTATAGTATATATAATAATAACATATTATATATATATATATATATATATATATATATATATATATACACACTGTGTTTTTTATAACTGATACCCCACATTATTTTTACAACAAAGTCGTAAGGAGTTGACCGATGTTCTTGAAATGTACAGTACTTTACCAGCAGCCAATTCTACCAAACATAGAGAAATTTCATTTGAATATCTTTATAACGTGAAAGTTATAGCTTTGCGAATAGGAGTGGGGTCAGATAAGAAATTCCCAGTACAGGATTACGAGCGCGTTACATGCAGCGTAAAATTATCTCTATAAAAATATCAGCTAACACGTAACATAAAATTTCTGCTTATGCTATTTTGAAGTGCAATCATTTCTTTTCAAAACGACGTAAAATACGTGCCGATATGTTCGTAATTGACAAAGATATTGAACTTTTAGGCCTACGTGTGCTAGGCGAGAGCTCAGCTGCCGTGAGACGGTGAGCGCAGCTAATGCAGCTGCGCTATCTAGCGCCACAGTTAAAATTCATGCAATGCATGCATTAAAAGTTCAATAACTTTGTCAATTAAGAACATATCGGCACGTATTTTACGTCATTTTCAAAAGAAATGATTGCTCTTCAAAATTGCATTAGCAGCAATTTTATGTAACGTACTCGCTATTATTTGTATAGAGATAATTTTACGCTGCATGTAACACGCTCGTAATCCTGTGCTGGAAATTTCTTATCTGACCCCACTCCAATTCGCAACACTATAACTTTCACGTTATTAAAGATATTCAAACGAAATTTATCTATGTTTTGTAGAATTGGCTGCTGGTCAAGTGCTGGAAATTTCATGAACATCGGTCAACCCCTTACGACTTTGTTGTAAAGTTGTAAAAATAATGTGGGGCATCAGTTGCAAAAAACACAGTGTATATACGTATATATATATATACTGTATATATATATACTGTATATATATATATATATAAATATATATATATATATACTGTATATATATATATATACTGTATATATACATGTATATATGTATACATATATATATATATATATATATATATATATATATATATATATATATATATATATATATACAAGGTGAGTAAAAAATGTTTACACCTGCAAAAAGTTTGAATATCTCAGGCCATTGTTAATATTTTCCAATAAAATTTTTACCGATTGCTAAAGGACCAATTTATGATGAGGTGGCCAATTTTAATCCGTTTTGGTACATACACTGGCCAGTTATGCAAGTTTCAGCAGAGCAACCCCAATTTTTTAATTAACTGTACTATAAATTTTATTTTATTTTATTTTGGCCCAGAAAAGGCCGTTGTAGTAGTTCAGAAAGAACCAATTGTATCTGCTAGCATTGCTGACTATTCGATATGCTTTCCTCCCGCTGCTAAGTAGGACGGCAGTCGCCTTCGGAACGCTAAGACAGCCTTGTTGATTCCAGCTTGGGGTACTCTCTCCCAGATTGACTATAGCACTTCCTGCAGTTCTGTCTTGTTTTTAGGCTTCGGCTGGTGTTTTGATAGTGATACAGCATGGTTCCTCAGACATGGTAATCCAGAGAATTTAAATCGGGAGAGTTTGGAGGCCATTCTTTCTTCTTAATGAAATCCGGGTTTCCCTCGCTGATCCATTTCTGTGCATGACGAGATGTATGAGCCGGAGCACCATTCTTCTGGAAGATGAAACCATTTTGTAGAAGAGCATAGCAATCATCAAACAGCTTGGGAAGTAACGTATTGACGTAATAGTGAGCGTTCAACTTTTCCTTCTCGCCAATGAAGTGCAATTTGCCCTTTCTGTTGCAACAAAAGCCATTTTAGGTAAAAATGGGGGGTTACTCTGCTGAAACTTGTATAACTAGCCCATCTATGGTTTAAAATGGATGAAAATTGGCCACCCCATCACAAATTAGTCCTCTATTAATTGTTGAAAGTTTGATTTGAAAATATTAACCGTAGCCTGAGATATTCAAACATTTTGCAGGTGTAATCTTTTTTTTACTCACCCTGTATATAAAAGAAAAACTAAAAACTTAAAATATATCACACAAAGAAATTATTTAAACCAGCAGATGAAAATTGATTTCATAAAATTTTGATCCATTTAATTAAAAAAACTAATGGTAATGCTAAACGATCGATCTAGTTCATCCTATGAATTTAATGTTTTTAAATTTTATGTTCTCGCATTTTTCGTTGGTCAGAATGAGGTGAGAAGGAATCAAGCATAAACTATATACCAGCTGGAGCCAGTAGCGATGTCGGTAAGATACTCGACCGCGGATCAGTATGTGCGAGGTTCAAATCCAGAGCTCTCCCGTCACTGACATCGCTTTCGCGTGAGACAACTGACGTTAGCTTTACTAGCTTTACAATTAAATACATTACATTAATTACATTACATTTAATTATATTACATTTAATTACATTACATTTTATTACATTACATTAATTACATTAATAATAATAATGATGAATATTAAAGGTTTAACGTCCGTTTCCTCATCCAGGGATGATGTCAGGGACGTCCCCAACAGCACACATCAGTACACATCAAATCACCCAGACCAATCTGCAAAAGAAATGTGCTGAGGAGAAGTAAGGTCCTAAACGAAAGCCAGTCCAGTGATCAAAAAATGGTCAAAGAGTCCGGTGATCAAAAAATGGTCAGGGAATTACATTAATTACTTTAATTAGCTTTACAAGCATAGATTACGCCACGGACCTCCCAACGATCATGAGCTCTCTGGTGGGAGCAGCTCGACGCAGATATCTGTAGATATCCATGGTGAAGAGAGTGCTGGCGCTGTTGAATATAGAAGTGAGGTCACTCATCAGAGCGGCCAGCATCACTGATAGCATCACGCCCTTCAATCCTGTGTGTACAGTAGACATACGTGCTTACTCAGTCATGCATCTACACATACTCAGTCATACATCCACACATACTCAGTAATACATCTACAAATATTCAGTAATAAGTCTACACATACTCACTGAGACATCCACACGTACTCAGTCATACATCCACACATACTCGGTCATAGATCCACACATATTCAGTCATACATCTACACATATTCAGTCATACATCTACACATACTCAGTCATACACATTCACATACTGAGTCATACGTCCACACATACTCAGTAATACATCCACACATACTCAATGAGACATCCACACATACTCGTTCATACATTCACATACTCACACATACTCACTGAGATATCCACACGTACTCGGTCATACATCCACACATACTCAATGAGACATCCACACGTAAACGTCAAATACCTACATATACTCAGTCGAACATATATGCTGAACGTATTCAAAACTTCAGAATACATTAAATAAAGGATACTTAAAACTTATTATTTCTTATCTCCTAGGATGAGATTACAATCTAATTAGTTATTTTACATATCTTGCTAAAGTGATTACAGATTAAAGTTACACTTTCTCTTTAGTGTACTGCCAGTGGCAGGTCCAAGGGAGAGAGAGAGAGAGAGAGAGAGAGAAAAAGTTTGTTTCACAAAATTCACAGAGTAATCACATCAATAAACGTGTGACAAATAAAATTAAATAAGCATTATCAGAATCTTAGTAATAAGTGCAATACGTCCTGTAAGTGCAAAATAAAACAAAAAAAATGCGCATAAGAAATTGAGTAAAAACTAGGCCATCAAAGAGGTCGCAAGGCGTCCTATACCAAGGTACATATTCATACTCAGAGTCTGCTTTCACGCTCCATGCAGAGCACTCCATATATCAACAAGTTAATCCCTTCACAAAAGGCAATGCCTTATCCACACCTTAATATAGCCTACAGCTTGGAAATGGTATGCCTTCTTAGGTGGCTTCCTGCTGCCTTCTTCAGTTCTTCTTAAGTCGCCTCTTACGACACGAACAATTTACAGATGATCTATTCTTCTGAGTCCCGGACACAACACTGGTAGATCAAAGTTACACTACGATATGAAACTTAGAGAACAACGGATAATGATTTGTGCAAGAGAAAGTAGTAGAGTAGAAATAACGTACCAACAGGCATTACTTCTAGAACAAGTTTAGGATAGGCAATATTACTGCATCCCATGCGATTACCACACACAGCAAGGCAAATCTCAGGATCTGAACAGGCTACCTCGTCTAGAAAATAAATGGAAAATGACAAAACACTAATAAAGAGTAATTAATCATCATCAGCAAAGTTTTGCAGCAATTTCTGGAGCATAGACGCTCATCAACCGAGTGCCCTTTCCAACGTTAGATATTTGCAATTGTTAGATTTTTATAATAATATCATTATAGTAATATAGTTACTGTTATTATGTTATAATAACAGCTAACGACAAATAAAGATTTATTCCAATTCTACCATTACAATCTCTCTCTTCCTGCACTGCCTACTGGCAGGTCCATGGTACATAGCGCCTCCACTCTTCTCTGTCTTCCGCTCTATACCATTACTATTTCTTCTTCAGTGGACATCCACGTGGCTGGTTCAAGGTACATATTCATACTCAAAGTCTGCTTTCTTGCTCCATAAGAGCACTCCTTAGATCAAAGTTAATCCCTTCACAAAGTCTATGCCTTATCCATACCTTATGTAGCCTATAGCTTGGTGGTTTCTGAGGTGGTTTCTGAGGTGGTTTCCCGTTGCCTTCCTCAGTTAGGTGGATTAATTACCGTTTAATCCTGGGAGAAAACATTTCATGGTGAGGTGGGTCCCCTCTTGCCATCCTCAGCTCCTGCCTTAGTCGCCTCTTAAGTACACGCAGCAGTTTGCGGTTGCCCCATTCTGCGGTGGTCCAACCACACCCAAGCACAACACGGAAACCATTACTATACTAGTCCCGCTTGCCTTGGATCTTGGACTTGCACTGTTTTGATCTCGCTTTCTCTAAAGGTCTCTGTGTACTCAGTCGTTATCGTGTGGTGCTTTGGCGCCTGTTTGTGTAGTGTCTGCAAGAGACATACCTGACATTGCCTTATGGCGACGAACCAGACGTTAAATTCTTATTGATTGATTGATTAGTATAATATTTAACTAGAGTACAGACCGGTGAAGAGGACCCTGCTGATCATGCCAGGTATAACGATGAGGAAGATGGGAAAGAGTTTGAGATAGCCAGCGAACAGAGTCCCCCCCTGAGCGTGTGACAGGCTCCTAGCAGCCAGCGTCCTCTGTACCATCATCTGTACCACAACAGTACCAAATATATATCTGTACCATCATCTGTACCACAACAGTATCAAATAAATATCTGTACCATCATCTGTACCACAACAGTACCAAATAAATATCTGTACCACAATACCACAGTACCAAATTAATATTTGTACCACAACAGTACCAAATATATATCTGTACCACAATACACAGTACCAAATTAATATATACACCACAACAGTGCCAACTTAATATATGTACCACAGTACTAAATAAATATCTGCACCACAATACCACAGTGCAAAATTAATATCAGTACCACAGTACCAAATATATATCAGTACCACAACAGTACCAAATAAATATCTGCACCACAGTACAACAGTACCAAATATATATCTGCACCACAGTACAACAGTACCAAATATATACCTGCACCACAGTACAACAGTACTAAATATATATCTGCACCACAGTACAACAGTACCAAATATATATCTGCACCACAGTACAACAGTACCAAATATATATCTGCACCACAGTACAACAGTACCAAATATATATCTGCACCACAGTACAACAGTACCAAATAAATATCTAAATAACTGTACAGCATACCAAACTATATAAATTTCTGTACAACAGTACAGGAAAACTAGCCAAATAAATATCAGTAAAAGCTGGTAAAGCTAAGGTTAACGTCCGTTTTCTCACTCGAAAGCGATGTCAATGACGGGCGAGCCCAAGATTTGAACCCAGCACATACTTATCCGTGGTCGAATATCTTACCGACATAGCCACTGGCTCCAGCCATAGTATAGTGTACCAAACTAAATAAATTCCATAACTAAAGGATACGTAACCAAATAAATATCAGTACCATAGTATAGTGTACTAAACTAAATAAATCTTTTTACCACAGTACAGCTTACAAAAGTAAATAAATCTTGGTATAACAATACAGCGTAACACAATTAAACAAACCTTTTTACCACAGTAGAGTACACCAAACAAAGTAAATCTCTGCTCAGAGATAAAACAATTCCTCGTGCTGTCTGGATTGTTTGAAGAATTGACCAACCGGTGACTGCACGGGTCGTAGAAGGCGACTAAAGCACTAAGGTCCATACCAGAGTCAAACAGGGCATTCGGTTGGTGAGCGCCTAGGCTCCAGAAATTAAAACAAAAATTTTAACGAATAGAAAAGTCTCAAATATGGGATTGGCTGATGATATGATGTAGGACAGACAGAGAGGATTTGAGACAGTCTATTTGTATCCCGACCCTGGTTAAACTGGGATTCAAGGGAAAATGATGATGATGATGATGATGAGAGTTATAACAATAAGACAGAGCAGTCAGTACCTGATCGGCGCACCAGTACCAGATGGAGGCCGGTGTCTGACCCAGCAGGAACCCAGGCCACGGTAGATCAGAGTTAACCGGGTCTCTGAGCATAGTCCAAGAGTCTGGCCGCGGGTAACCGCACGTGTCGTTAGGGTTGAGCAGAGAAGAGTTAGAGATAGACGTCATGTAACGATGGTGCAGTTCACTGTAGCCTCCAACACGAATCAGACCTGGGCAAACGAGAGTAAAGCTAATAAGCTGGTAAAAGCTAATGTTAACATCAGTTTCCTCACTCGAAAGCGACGTCAGTGACGGGAGAGCCCGGGACTTGAACCCCGCACATACTGATCCGCGGTCGATTATCTTATCGACTTCGCCACTGGCTCCAGCCAGAGAGGTTAACATATCTACATCATACAGGTTAGAGATACATATTACATAGTAGTGATAAGTTGATAGCATAGACGTGATAACATAACAGTTATAACATAGAAGTGATAACATAACAGTGACAGTGATAACGTATCAGTGATAACATAGCAGTGATAACATAGTAGTGATAAGATGGCAGTGATAGCATAGCAGTGATAACATAGCAGTGATAAGCTTTTAACATAGCGTGCTAAGCTGATAACATAGCATTGATAAGCTTTTAGCATAGCGTGATAAGTTGATAACATAGCTTGATAAGCTGATAACATAGCGTGATAAGCTGATAACATAGCGTGATAAGTTGATAACATAGCGTGATAAGCTAGTAACATATTTTGATAAGCTGATAACATGGCAGTTTTACTTCTAAAACGTATCAGGCCTGAACAAAAAAGCAAGCGACTGCAAACTCAATTATTATTAATATGAACTCAGCCTAGTATTATTAGTATATGAGACAAAAACATCATCTACTCTCAACAAAGAATCCCTTTATAGTTTCATTCGATGAACTACGAGCAAGCTAATTCAACTATCAGAAGTGTCAAAGGTGAATGAATGAGAAAAGCTATATAGCAAAAGTTTAACGTCTGTTTTCGTATCACAAGGTGTATTATCAAAGAACATCTGGTTGAGATTCGAACAGCTATCCTCCTACATCTCGGGCAAGTGTGCTATCCGTTCGGTCATCTAACCAGTAGTAGTGTGTAATAAACATACTCAGTATTATGAATATTAGAGATCCTACCATCAGAGCACAGTCATCAACATCATCATCATCATCATCACCATCATCATCATCATCATCATCATCACCATCATCATCATCATCAACATCATCACCATCATCATCAACATCATCATCATCACCATCATCATCAACATCATCATCATCATCATCACCATCATCATCAACATCGTCATCATCACCATCATCATCAACATCATCACCATCATCATCAACATCATCATCATCATCATCATCATCATCATCATCATCATCATCATCATCATCATCATCATCATCATCATCATCCATCATCATCATCATCATCATCATCACCATCATCACAACATCATCATCACATCATCATCATCATCATAACATCATCATCATCATCATCACAATCATCATCACATCATCTCACCATCATCATCATCATCATCATCATCCATCATCATCACATCATCATCATCACCATCATCATCATCCTCATCATCATCATCATCATCATCATCATCATCATCCACATCATCATCATCATCATCATAATCATCCATCATCATCATCACCATCATCACACATCATCATCATCACATCAACATCATCATCCTCATCATCATCACCATCATCATCAACATCATCATCAACATCACATCATCATCACATCTCATCACAACATCATCATCATCATCATCATCAACATCATCACCATCATCATCATCATCATCATCATCACCATCATCATCAACATCATCATCATCAACATCATCATCATCAT
>CAJHZI010000206.1:0-15000 GCA_905160935.1 Enchytraeus crypticus | reverse complement strand
ATGGACCTGCCAGTAGACAGTGCACTAAGAGAGAGAGAGAACGGAATATAAAAGTTTCTTTAGAAATTAATAATTCAAATTTTATTCATCTTATATAAGTAAGTACAAAATTGAAGAGTTAAAATGAGTAATAAAATTGTAATATTCAACGTGTGTCCTACGTACACCGCTGGCAATATAGACAGGTAGGAACAACCAGCCCAGCAACTGAAGCAGAAAAGCCGCCTGCAATCATAACACAAGGTTCACAATTTGATATGCATTATTTTATATCACTTATAGGCCTTCTTCTTCTTCTTCCCTTTAATCCCGGTTTAACTAGGGTCGGGCTATGAATGGATCTCCTCCACTCCTCTTTGTTCCATACCATATCAAATCTCTTGCATTCGTTATAGAAAATTTTGTAGCAATTTCTGGAGTCTAAGCGTTCACCAACCGAATATCCTTTCTGACGTTGGTTTGAACCTTAGTGCTTTTAGTCGCCTTCTACGACACGTGCAGTCACCGGTTGGTCTATTCTTCAAACAACCCGGACACAACACGGGGACACATACCATGTATAAGCCTGAATTTATATTATTAATATTTACAGCTATTTTATGCTTAAAGTAATTTTCATAACCAGATATAGCGAACAACTGTTGAAATTCGAACTAACCTAAGAGGCAAGTATGCTAAAGACTCGACCGGTTGTCACAGTTGCAACAAGATGATTTTAGCCGGTTAGTAGATCAACTGCTTTTCACATCCGGTAAACCGGTTACCGGTAATCACTTAGACAAACCGGTTATAGGTTACAGCTAACCGAACCGGTATCAGCAAACCGGCTACTGGTTGGTTGGCCTAAGAAGTTTTAATTCCAGAGACCAAAGTACAATGTAGCCTAACTTTAGTCTATATAGTCTGCATGAGAGGACAGCGACTTAAGCTTCGAGGAGAGTGGCAGCAGTAGGATGAGAGTGTGTAGGCACAGAGCTAAGATAATAATGACAAAGGTCGTTACTAGGTGGCTTCATAGGCTACGGGCTGCATAGCATTGTGAATAAACTAAATGATACGGGTTTTTATCAAGTCAAAATAGTTAGGTCTAAATGCGTCATATTTTGCGCAGTATTTCTTTCAATATTTGTAGTTAACTTTTATGTAATTACTTCATTATTAAATTGATCCGATGTCCGGATAGGCCACTATTCTAACGGCTAATTGAAGGTCTACGCGTCGCATCTCAATGAGACAAACGATATACCGAATGTTATATATATATATATATATATATATATATATATATATATATATATATCATATATATATATATATATATATCATATATATATATATATATATATCATATATATATTATATATATATATACATATATATAAATATATATTATATATATATATTCGTTTATTACTTGAAAACTGACATACCGCAGAAAACTTGCACATATACGAATAGTAAAACAGAAAGCAATAAACACATGTACACACTGCAAAAAGGCTTAATACGAGTCTTTATATAGCATTCTAATGATGAAGTTTTTATCTATCAAAGGCGAGCGCTTAGATGGCAAAGAGAAGGGATGAACCCTCTCCCTGAGCCTAAAGTTAAAATTATCTTTAAGCGGCGGAAGAAGCCGGTGAAGTGTTGAGCGTTGTAACTGACGTTCAAACTTTATTTAGCCATTATTTCTCTCTTATTTCTCTATCTCCCGCTCTCTTATTTCTCTATCTCCCGCTCTCTTATTTCTCTATCTCCCGCTCTCTTATTTCTCTATCTACCGCTCTCTGATTTCTCTATCTCCCGCTCTCTTATTTCTCTATCTCCCGCTCTCTTATTTCTCTATCTCCCGCTCTCTTATTCTCTATTTCCTGCTCTCTTATTTCTCTATCTCCCGCTCTCTCTAGTGTTCTGCCTATATTCATACTCAGATTCCGCTTTCATGCTCCAAAAGGAGCACTCCATAGATCCGCAGTTAATCCCTTCACACAATTTGTTATGCTTTATCTATACCATGCGACAGTGTCAATGTAGCCAATAACAAAACTCCGTCTGAATTTCGATCAAGGATAAAATGTGGATTTTGTGTTTCAGTATTTAGTCCACTTCACAGTACAGTCATCAGAATGAGAAGCACAACAATTGGGCCTACAATCAAGAGTGGACCGCCATTGAGAATCCAATGACGACTGAACTAATCCAATGACTGATCATTAATGGGTCAGAGCCGGTCCACTTTTCTGCTTCAAGGATCGCGCATTTCAGCGACCATAAGATTATTTTCCACGTCTATTCAAAGTGCGATCAATTTCACGACCATCAGAAAAGATCACCACTTTCTTATTTCTCACTAATTACATGTATATATTTTGCCACATAAGTTTTTAAACTTTGAGAAATTTCGGATATCTGCGAGTCCTTCTGTTTATTTTCTAAATTATTCAATTGTTTTATTATGCTTTACTTGTGTGATTGAATTTGTCTGTTCATTTGTGTATTGCTACCTAAATGATGAAATAAAGCTCTATACATAATAAGAGGATAAACAGGTTCGTTTTCTCAGGGAATGACGCCCCTGCCCAGTAAATGTTAGTCGAAGCTGAGGAAGGCATAGGCGCCCACCTCGTCATAAGCAGAATCCCCCATGATTAATGGTATATCAAAAGGAATGTTATAAATAATTTAAAGATCCCCTCGTATGTGGACATGAAAAGAAAGACCGAAGAGAGATTAGTAGAGGCGTTATATACCATGAACCTGCCAGAAGGCGGTGCACTATGACAGAGAAAGATAGTAAGAGGCTGACTAAGCAAAAACTGAGAAAGGCAACAGGGAAAAACCTCAGAAGCCATTTGTTTTCCCAGGCTACAGCATACAAAAGGCCTGTATCTTATATCACTTAATCAAATTGCAACTCAAATCAAGTCGAATCCTGCATTATGCCAGCAGGCCAACAAGCCCATAGAGATTGACTGATAAAAGAAACACTTGGTAATGAGCTTATATAGGAGTTAACAATAAGCAATTCTGGGTTAGCTCTCTAGTGTAATACTGTTCAGTTTTGGCACTTGTGTTCTGTAGTCTGTTCTGCTTCATTGAAAGAAACTTGCGATCTTCATTCGCGGATCAGTGTAATGCATTCAAGCTCTCTCTCTCTCTCTCTCTCTCTCTCTCTCTCTCTCTCTTTCTTAGTGCACTGCCTACTGGCAGGTCCATGGTATACAACGCCTCCATTCCCCTGCCCCCCACACACAAGCGGGCCCTCAACCATCCAATACACCCAATCTCGGTCCGCCTCCGCCCCACCCTCCCCCACTCCACCCTCCATGACCTTCCTCAACATTCTCCCCCAGAAATGCGCCCCACCAAACCCCCCCACCCCAATTTTTTCTCATTCAAGCTGCGAGAGATATTAGACTTACGTTAAGCTCAAACGCCCCCACAGCTATTCCAGCAGCAGCCCCAGACCCCGCCAGACCTATGAAGTGCTCACTGCCTATGTTACTGGCGAACAACGAAGCACCTACCTGCGACAACAACAACAACCATCCCATTACTATAAGTAATACATTACATTATATCGCATATAAAGTATTGGAAGTATTCCTATGTCTTTACTCAGTGCTGCATCTGATTTTGACTCATCATCATCATCATCTTCCCTTAAATCCAATACGAATACGGTTTGGATACGAATAGACTATTTCCAGTCCTCTCTGTCCCACACCATATCATCAGTCAATCCCTATATTTAAGCATCCGATTTCGTCTGAATACGATTATTTAATAGTTGTAACAAAATTTTAGATGCATGTGCTATTAAGCTTATCGTTCTGTAGTCTGAACATTCAACATCATTAGGTTTTTAGGAATTTAAGTTAATGTGCCCGTTTATATAGTTAATATGCCGCATTTAAGGTAGATTTTAAAAAAACAAATTGTTAACACATTACAAATATTAGCTAGGACTGAGGAGGAAATGGAATACAAACCGGAAACCAGGTCATGAATCTTCCAGCCAGGAAGTAACCACTCACGGTGCCTCTATTGCTGCGACACATTGCCTGCACAACATGAATGTTACAGTATCAACAACAGCAACAATATACAGTTCTCGATGCTGTCATGGATTACTACGTCGAATACAAAGAAAGACTAAATAGTCGAATTTAATGTCGGATGCAATACATACAATCTTTATTCACCAAACAAGTGGCAGTAGTACAAGCAAAATAAGACAACATAAAAATACAAACTGAATTAGGCAAACAAAAGAAGTGTAAAAGAATAAGGGTTGCCCAATGTTAGAGCAAAACTGGATCAGCAGATGCAGGGTTCAAATCTAATTCTATCCACGTTACTGATATATATGCCTTTGGACAGGAAACTGACGTTAAACTTGGCTCTGGCCTTTAACCAATCATAGAGAAGAAAAGTTGGATAGGGCATCATCTAAGGGAAAGTCTACTAAAAGAGGTCATAGATAGCAGAATAGAAGGAAAAAGAGGCAGAGACAGGCCGAGATTAGGAATGTTAGATGATTTTAAGATCCACTCATATGTGGACATGAAGAGGCAAACGGAAGACAGAGAAGATTGGAGGCATTATATACCATTGACCTGCCAGTAGGCAGGGC
The DNA here is from genome assembly GCA_905160935.1 of Enchytraeus crypticus. Taxonomy (NCBI): domain Eukaryota; kingdom Metazoa; phylum Annelida; class Clitellata; order Enchytraeida; family Enchytraeidae; genus Enchytraeus; species Enchytraeus crypticus. The sequence continues at coordinate 10,364 of CAJHZI010000206.1, read as the reverse complement.
ATTTGAGAAGAGTGAGAGAGTGATCTGACATAACACATAAATCTTGCACAGTTAGAAAAGCGAGTGAAATAACTGTTCAACACAATACAATTCATTGCAATGAATTGATGAAATAAATTAGAACAGTTTAACTCTTCAGTTCCCTTAATTAACTAAAGTTAACTAACTTATTAGTCCATTACTGATAAGAGCTTAAATTTAAATATTAATGAAATCCCTCATGTCATTATATTCACTAAGTTAATAGTTGACAGTATAACTGACATCATATCTGATCAGTCCACACTTAACAATAAATAATACGTCGACAGCATAATCCTAACCCCTGATTTATGAAGAACTCTCTCTCTCTATCTCTCTCATTCTGTCTATCTCTCAGTCCCTCTCTCTCCTTCTCTCTCTCTCTCTCTCTCTCTCTCTCTCTCGGATTAGCCAATTAGCTAGAATTCTCTAATTAGCATTATTATATATTATATACTAGAATTAACTAGAATTCTCTCTCTTTCTCTCTCTCTCTCTCTCTCTCTCCTGGATTTGCTAATTAGCAGATCCAAGGCATGCATTCCCACTCACAACCTTTACGCTCAGTTACAGCATTCCACCTAGTCATAGCTTGCTGTCATCACAACTAGACTAAACCTCAATGTATCCTCCAAACACAGCCCCCGCTCCCCTCCCCATTGCCTATGCCCCAACCCTTCATACAGAGGCTAGAAAGCCAAATTTAACACAAATCTAATAAGAGGAGAGAGAGAGAGAGAGCAACAGAGAGAGAGGAGAGAGAGAACTAAGTTGAATCTTTCAAACAGTAAACAGTACCCATAGTAACACCCACCAGACCATTAGGCACCCATAGTAACACCCACCAGACCATTAGGCACCCATAGTAACACCCACCAGACCATTAGGCACCCCTAGTAACACCCACCAGACCATTAGGCACCCACAGTAACACCCACCAGACCATTAGGCACCCATAGTAACACCCACCAGACCATTATGCACCCATAGTAACACCCACCAGACCATTAGGCACCCATAGTAACACCCACCAGACCATTAGGCACCCATAGTAACACCCGCCAGACCATTAGGCACGCTTTAAATTGTATAATATCTAGCTGACTACCAACAGTCAATAAAGAAGAAGTCTTCTAATTTTTTTACACATTCCTTTATCGAATCTCGCATTCTGGTTTGCTTTTTCCTTAAACTGCAAAACTAATTTTTCTGTAACTTTCTCATTTGCAGGTGTCCACCTTCTTAATCTATAAAGTCATAATGAGAGTAATTGTCTCAGACGCTATTTAGCTTACTTTTCTGTCGTTTCCTCAACCATTTCTTCAATGATTTTTAGATTTTGCACCGATTTTTATCATCTTCAATAATTCATCCCTACCTTCTCAAAATTCTTCTATACTGATATAAGCTAAGGCCAAGTTTAGCCTCCGTTTCCTGCTCGAATAGCATGTCAATGATGGGATATAAGAGATATATAGATATAAAGTACTAAGATCCAAACCAACGTCAGAAAGGGTATTCGGTTGCTGAGCGCCTAAGGCTCTAGTAATTGCTCAAATTTTCAAATTTCACCCCAAGTTAAACTGGGATTCAAGGGAAGAAAGATGATAGTGATGACGATGATGATGATGATTGATATAGGATAGTTATTTTATTTATAATTTAAATAATGGTCAAATGCTCCTTTACGATCGTCTAAAGCTAAAAATTACAACATCAACTACTTCTCTACAAAAGCTACAATACTCTACTATACGTAACATACTTGTACACTTGAAAGCGGATTAAAATTATGCCTTTCATATTCAAGTGCTTATTTAATTTATGCTTACAAATACATTACAAGCTCTTCCTTCATAAGACATCAACCCTTATAAACAGTAAGCAGACGTGTCTCTTCTCTCTTCAACTCTTATTATTCTCTTATCTCTTCAACTAAAACTAGTTTACTAATTTCAATTAATTAATATAAATAATGAAGCAGGTTAAAATATTTAATGTAGTCAGATCTTTCTATACTATAACAGCAATAGTACTGAAATTCTCTAACAATTAATATCTCTACAATGATAGAAAAGAAACAGACATTTTACTTTCAGTTAAAATATTCACTTAAAAGTTCATATATTCAAAATCAAAATTCAAAATCAATTCTAATTCAAAATTCACATTCATATATTTATTCAGTTGTTACAAAGCTCATTTTTACAATTTTCCGTAAGTCTACAATACATGCACTTTACATTATATTCTGTAATGCTCACATCCTGTAATGCTTACATCCTGTAATGCTTACATCCTGTAATGCTTACATCCTGTAATGCTTACATCCTGTAATGCTTACATCCTGTAATGCTTACATCCTGTAATGCTTACATCCTGTAATGCTTACATCCTGTAATGCTTACACCCTGTAATGATTACATCCTGTAATGCTTACACCCTGTAATGATTACATCCTGTAATGCTCACACCCTGTAATGTTTACATGCTGTAATGATTACACCATTTAACGCTCACACCCTGTAATTCTTACAACCTGTAATGCTCACATTCTGTAATGCTTACACACTGTAATGCTAACAACCTGTAATGCTCACACCCTGTAATGATTACATCCTGCTGGTTGCTATATTCACTTTTAGAATTCACTTTTACATTTTATTAACCTTACAAATTGTGTTTAAACAAATATTTATTAAATAAAACAGTTCTATAAACAGTTCTATTGGACCTCTGTCTTACATCTTAATGTAAACACACAGTGACACAAGTCAATATATTAAAGGCTCGTTTTAGAATTTAGATCAAGTTTCTCTGCAGCAGATGAGATACAAAACTGGGATTCAAGTACACTGGAAAATTTACAAGTACAAATTCATTGGCCTTTCAATGTTACAAAGTACAGCATACAGCTTATGACAAACTTTAGGAAAAATTGTAAAGACCTGGGTCAATTCTTCTAAGCAGATTTATTGAGTTCACTGGTCTAAGAAAGAAAGAATGAAAAAAGTGACAATATACAATTAATAATATTGCATCATAGGAGTAGCAAATTAGCAATTATCATCATCATCTTCTTTTCTTGAATCCTAATTCAGCAAGGGTTGGGATGTGGCAATATAACAATAAAATAGAAAAAGAATGACAGTAAAAATATTGATAATTTATTAATAATAATACTACTAGACATATTAATGGTTTAAGTAATATAATATTAAAATAAAACAATAATAACAATATTATTAAATAAAAGTAATATAATAGCAAAAATAACAAATAGCTATAGTAATATTAGCAAATAGTAATAGTATTGATGATGATGATGATGATGATGATGATAATGATGATGATGATGATGATGATGATGATGATGAAGATGATGATGATGACAAAAATGAGGATGATGATGATTATAATGATTCGGATGATGATTATAAAATGATGATTATAATGGTGATGATGATGATGATGATGATAATGATGATGATGATGATGATGATAATGATGATGATGATGATAATGATGATGATGATGATGATGATGATGATGATGAAGATGATGATGATGACAAAAATGAGGATGATGATGATTATAATGATTCGGATGATGATTATAAAATGATGGTTATAATGGTGATGATAATGATGATGATGATAATAATAATAAATTGTCAGTGCTGCATTTTTCAGCAGTTCTTTCAAACAAAAGACTCTTTGATTGGCCTAGCAGTGGTTTAGTACATGCAATGACTCAATCATTTCTAAGCAAGCCCAGGCAATTTAAATCTGGGATTAATAAAATTAGCAATGATAATAATAGTAGTAACTAAATATATAATTAATTAAATCTTAACAATTACAATGAAAGTACTTAAAATAAAAGTTCAAAGCAAATTTTGTCAAATGAAAGGACTTCTTAGATATCAAGAAAAGGTCTATATTAAATCTGTGATAATTCTACTTAATAAAGTTATCAAAAACCATTTGAATAACAATTATATATATATATATGTAATCATGTGCTAGAACTCTATCACTGAGTCAGCAATATAAATATTTCTCAGTATTGCACAGTAGATTTTCAGACTTCCATCTTCACAGTACAAGGACCTAATTTCTTCTTTAAATCTGCAATCTTGCTCAAAACCACAATCAAAATCTGTCTACTCCTGATATGAAAGTACAGCACTTGACATGATGATTAAAGAAATCATGAGAATTAGAATTGCAATATAAGAAATTCACAACTAAGGGTTCAGTACTTACATATAAGCCAGCCCCAATGACTGCAGCAAAGTAAGCACCGATGGCAAGAAAATCCCCGATTTCTAATTTGGAATTACTCATATTTATAATCTTTATCTCGCCTTACTGTCACAGTAAAATTATTAGAAATTTAAACAAATTTTATTTTTACTACGTAGAGTACTGCAAATGCAAGCAAATAGCTAATATTACACTCACTTACTTTCATCATGCCTTAAGGTTATGGTTAAGTTAAAGGTCAAAGTTATAACATTTTTTGTTCTCTGACAGAAAAAATATTTTGTCATGAACACATGCCTAATTAAGCAAATAAGCATTGATACAGTATACCTAAATTATATGTATATACATGTAACATTAGCTTTACCTTTGTTCCAGAACATCAAAACTTAATTGGTATTAATTTCAAATGTTCACAAAATTTAATAAGAACAACTTATAGCTTGATTATAACAGCTCAAATTTTTCTGTTTGATTTACTGGCCAGAGCCAGTGGAGATGTAAGTTATTCGACCTCGGATCAGTATGTATGGGGTGCAAAAACTTCAAATCCTGGACTCTCCTGTCACTGACATCGCTTTCGAGTGGAGAAACTGACGTTAACATTAGCTTTACCAGCCTTTTTTATCTTAGAGGTTAGTTAAGTAAAACAAACATTAATCTACTAGTAAACAATAGAATTAACTCAATATTAAAATGTATCACTGATAACTGATAATGGACACAGGGAGACAGCAATAGGGTGAAAGTGTATATAAAGTGGTCACAAGACAGAGCATTAAAAATACACCTAATTTTCAAAATATACTGATTTTCAAAATATACCTTAATTTTAATATACTAGAAAGAGAATATCCCCATTGTTGCAGAATATCAATATGAGCGCGTACTGAAGCAGGGATACAAGACGTGGATGTGAGGTTTACTAAATATTTTTACAGGGTTCATGCATTGATAAAAAGTGAAGAAAATAAAATCATTTTGCACAGCAGGATGACAGTACTGAGCAGAGGGCATAGACCACTGGTGCCTCTTCCCTCAACATTATGCGGTGGGCAAGGAGCGTTCGTTTGATTTAATATAATATTAAGCCTACCGGTATATAGTAAATGAAAACGCCTATTTTCTAGAAAATTCTAAATATTGGATAACGGAAACTACAAAATCTTCCGTTAAATATATCATAAAAGATGATTTCAATTAATATCGTTATTTTAAGAAACTTATAAAAAATTGATAAGTTATTAAATTAAACATGTATATATTACTACTAATACTTAATTTACTAATATATTAATACACTCATAACTTAGACTGTATTTCGACTTGTATCAGTTCACATTCATAAGAAACAACTAAAAAATTATCTCTCACTTATTTCAATACACTATTCGCATAAAAATTGACTAACTGATCTTCGCAATCGATTTTTAAACTAAACTGAACCGATTTCATGAGGTTTATTAAATACTGATTCTCATGTTTACATTTACGTGTGTTTACAGTGTTGTCAGGTTGACGTTCCGAGCAAAGTTCTGCCTCTAGCTCAGAAAATAGGCGGCTTCCTTCAAGTCTAAAGGCGAATTTTCTGGCAAATAAAATAAATAAAACATATAACCTATCAGCACTAGGCCAGATGCATTAAGTGCCAGTCCGATACGAAAGCCAGTCCGGTGATCACAAATGGTCAGGGTAGATTGATTTTGTCTACGGTGGGAAAAGGTAAGTCTTAAGCTTGCTAGAGAATATTGAAAGAGAAGAACAAGAGCGAAGATTAGCAGGTAAAGAACACCAAATAGAGTCATTCAACCCTGTATAGAGTTCACATACACAACACATAAACAAGCAAATGCAACAGGAAAAACACAACAAAATAAATCTCTTCTAATATGTAGTGTTAGATTTTCCACATAATAAGCAAAGCCTAATGGGAAGTCGTAGGAGAGTGGGGATCGGTGATGTGTGCTAATACTGACGGCTGGCAATGTTCAGTATATTCGCATATATTTATTATGTCCTTCTTCATTTATTAAGGGAATGGTATTTTAAAAATTACAGCAAATTATATTTAAATTACTTATCATATGATGAAAAACACATTTACGTCATAATTTACATTTAAAATATAGCGAGGTATATTACAGATATACTGTATTACATTGCAGTTGCCTTCCGCAAAACAATCAAGTTTATAATTGCATGGTGGAGCCTACAACGAATGAAAAACATAAAGGGTGGTTTTCATAATAAACACCTTTTGTAAAAGGTCTATATCTTGAATGTTTCAATAACGCTGTTGGAGGTGCTATAATTAAAACGTCATGAAGTTTTAAATGACAGATTTCTGACGTGAATTGAATTCTCGTGCGTTCCATTTCTGGCAGCACTGATCTAAGAATAAAGTAGTCTACATTCACATGCCTGGTTACAAGGGAAATAAATTATTAAATCGCTTAACTGTTTAAACCAACATTTACTTTACGTTACGTTAAGTGGAAGTAAGCTAGCTACCCTGCTCCTGAAAATGAATTTTTAAAATGTTTAGTATTCTTTATCAATGTCGAATTAGATTTCTGCTATCATATCAAGGTCAATTAATTTGTTCATAGACATTATTAGGTAAACACATTTAAGTCTTAACTAGTTGAAGCATATATAACTGTAACTATATTTTAGCTAAACTGTTAAGCTAACAATTTTGTTCAGCTATTAGTTAGAGTTAACTTAAAAAAACTAATCTTTGAATAGATCTTTTCGGTAATAGCTATAAATAGAACATCCGGGAGACCAAATGTAAACAGTGGACAAGAAAACGTAGACATTGCATAGAATGCCATTGAAATGAACTAGGTGCTCATAAAATTACTAATACAATCTTTCTTTAGAAATGTTATTTACTATATTACCTACTACACGGATATTAATTAAAGAATAACTTAACACTTATAGCGTTTAATTCTGACATTCATTATAACGATAGCATGCATTATAGCGATATGCATGGGCTTACTGATATAGAATGTCATTACAGATAGTGTGAACGTATCTGGCCCAGTAAAAATAATAAGCTTGTAAAGCTAAGGTTAACGTCAGTTTCCTCACTTGAAAGCAATGTCAGTGACGGGAGAGACCAGGATTTGAACCCAGACCTACTGATCCGCGATCGAGTATCTTACCGACTTCGCCACTGGCTCCAGCCAACTGCTACCATCCTTCATTTCTCCTATCCTTAAAAGCTAATTCTTTTACCTAATTGGCTCGTAAGATCCCGGTTTCTTCTACCTAATAATTAGTCTCTCAATATAAATTATATATTCTGAGATAATTGGGCTATTTTACCTGTAGACCTATTACATTTACATGTAAATATATGGATCAGCTGTCCACATAAGCAAATAAGTGTTAACATGCAACAAAATATGTTTTCAATTACTGAACTGATATATTGCCCGTCAATGCTAGGACCGTTGGACAAGCGTTTAATTAAAATATTTCTTTAAACTATTTTCTTATGCTTAATACATGCTATATTTGATACTTTTATACCTGTTCAATTGAGTATGACGTATATTAGTATATTACATTCCTACGGTGGATCGCAACAGCCATCTAATTTCTTAACTTTTTTTATTTAAAAAAACAAATTTCTTGCCACTATAAATAGCCACTTTGTTACTATAAATAGACATGTGTGCTATTTATAGTAATCAAAATTTTTTAACGTTTTTAATTAAAAATCAAAACAAATTCTTGTTACTATAAAATAGCTACTTTATTACTATAAATAACACACTAGCAGTATCTATATCACACATAGTCGATGACAACATCCAGCACTCGATCTTGAATCAAAGGCTAGCCAATGTGCAAAAAATAAAGATCACTGTCCATGACAACATCGAGCACTCGATGTTAAACCAAAGACAAACCGATGTGCACAAAATTAGGCCAAAAACGGTACAAATCTAAAATTCCGTTAATTAGTCATACTACGTCAATTCGTTTATGACAACATCGAGCACTCGATGTTAAACCAAAGTCAAGCCGATGCGCACAAAATTAGGTCAAAAACGGTGCAAATCCATAATTCAGGTAATTACAGTCTGTGCCTCTGAGGCACAGACTATAATTAACGGAGTATAGAGGCACTGCCTCTATCGGCTCTAACTTTCAGAGGAGCACCGTTGTTAGCACGAATAGGCCCACTCTGTTTAAGTAGTACCCCGCTATAACTTTAGTTTCAAACTTCTAACCAGATCATTTTCCTTGGAAACCCATCAATACAACCACTAATGCATAGCCCATATGGTTTCAGTTTGTCATAGCCGTCAACATGCCAAATATTATTGGCTCTGTAGCATAATAGGCTCTGCGACGTAGCCGTTTTGCAGTTCTCAGAGCCATTCCAGTGAAATCCAAGGTAGTAAGGATTAGCCGAACATCTTCTCTGGAAACAACCAATCATTCCTGCAAGCAGCGTAGCAGTGTGCACGCATCTATCGGTAGCCATTTAGGGAACCTGACTGCCTTAAAAGATTTTTTGCAAATCTAAACACTTCTTCTATTGGCGATGAAACTGAGGACGATATTTATTAACATAAAATAACACTAATAACAATGATATAATAACCCTATGAGTTTGAGCCAGAACAGTCAATATCTAGAGTACGAGAGCCCTAAATCAAAGTACAGACCAACTAACCTGGAATTTTGGATTTGCACCGTTTTCAACCTCATTTTGTGGTCATCGGTTTGGATTTGGCTCGAGATCGAGTGCTAGATGTTGTCATTGACGAATTCACTTAATATGACTAATTACCTGAATTTTGGATTTGCACCGTTTTTGATCTAATTTTGTGCTCATCGGTATGGCTTTGGCTCGAGATCTAGTGCTCGATGTTGTCATTAACGAATTGACTTAGTATGACTAATTAACTGAATTTTAGATTTGGACCTTTTTAACCTAATTTTGTGCTCATCGGTGTGGCTTTGGTTTAACATCGAGTGCTGGATGTTGTCATGGACAGTGAACTTTATTTTTTGCACATTGGCTAACCTTTGATTCAAGATCGAGTGCTGGATGTTGTGATCGACTATGTGTGATATAGATACTGTTAGTGTGTTATTTATAGTAACAAAGTGCTATTTATAGTAACAAGAAATTTGTTTTGTTTTTTTAATAAAAAAAGCTAAGAAATTTTGGTAACTATAAATAGCACACATGCCTCTTTATAGTAACAAAGTGGCTATTTATAGTAACAAGAAATTTGTTTTTTTCAATAAAAAAAGTTAAGAAATTAGATAGCATTTGCGAGCCACCGTACATTCCTGTAATTCCTGCTAGATTCTTGCAAGCCAGCCTTCAAACATCTTAAAAGTTGCCAACTTACCGTTGAAAATTTTGTTTTCGACGTGGTAACGGCGAGAGCGCTTGGCAGCCATTTTGTTGTTAGGTGTTGATGGTGGAAGGATAAAAGTAATTATTTAATTTTTAATATTCCTAATTCGTCGCCAGCTTCGTCACATCGCTAATCATCATGACTGAGCGCGAAGATAACGTCTACAAGGCCAAGCTAGCTGAGCAAGCTGAACGATACGATGGTATAGTATATTTTGGAATTAATTTTTAATTTAATTTATGTTTAATAGGTGAAATTAAAGAAATCACTGTTGCCTTAAAATATATTTGGTTTGTTTTTAATCTGTTCATTGCTTATGATAGAAATTAATAGTCTGAAGGAATAGTGATTATATCCTGAAAATTTACCAAATAGACGATCTTACGGAGTGAGCAAATTATAGAAATTAAACAGCTTCCGGGCAGAAAGAAACAAGATTTCGCTTTCGCTCTGAATGTTTAATTATGTATGAGTATAGTCCGCTTTAAGCACTGTACGAAGTCACTATTTGCAGTAATTAGGACATATACTGATACATAAAAATCTAATAACAGTCTTGCAGTCATCCCTGACAAATCTAGCTTTATGGAAATAGGACTACAATTAGTCAACTGAGGAAGACAAATGGAAACCACCACAGAAGTCGTATTTTTCTGGAGCTGTAGGATACATTAAA